>APFE030001502.1:0-11063 GCA_000404065.3 Pinus taeda | reverse complement strand
CAATGACGATCAACATTCACTAATATAGCAAAACTCCTTCCTTATCTTGAGTTTTAGCATTTACATCAGAGCTCTTAACATCAACTATAATAGTCTCAGAAGTCAACAACTTCACAAAGACCTACATATTACTTGGGATATGAAGGACAAGAATAAGGGTACATTCTTCCAAATATTATAATCAACTACGCTTCTATCATCTTCAAGGTCACGCCTAGTGAAGATCAACCTTTGATGATTTGGAGCAATTCCTTGTCTTAAATTTTAGCATTCGCATTATTGACAATCTCTGAGCTATCAACTTCATAAGTAATTTTCATGTTGGTTAGAATTTTGATATTTGCATTCCACCTTCATAATTAATTTTCATCCTAGGTAGAGTTTTGAGATCTTCATGATTTTTTTTAGTCATGGTAATGTGAAATATATCATGAGGTAAGTGTTCTGATGTTCATCTTAGTTTACTAGCCATTTTGTTTATATTTCTACACCAATTCCTACCAAGATCAAATACCTTGCCTTTTATTGTAAAGATTAGGGCAAACTTATTTTCACTTACCTCTTTTAAAACTTCTTAAAAACCGTTTTGCAAATTTGTCAAGATACTACACTACATACATATTCCTTTGCAATTTAGAGAGAAAAATGATATTAATATCCAATAAATTTATATAGCTATTAGATAAAATTAAAATAAATAAAATAATATGATATGTTAGACAAACTCTCGAGTGCTTTGAACACCCTATTTTAAACATCCTAAAAAATAAATAAAATATTAAAATGAAAATTAAATCCAAACCAAATTTTAAATGTTAAATTCATAATAATGTGACTAACGAAATGGAATAAATAAAAAATGGTAAAAGCATGAAATAAAGCCTTATTGGAAATATTTGTGTTGCAAATATGTTTGTTTGAAAGGGAAAATAGCAAGCATTAATGGAAAGAACCACCAAAAAGTAGAAACAAACAGAAGCATCCGTCAAACATAGACCAAAAAAAGATATGCCGAAAATTTCAAAGAGGCGTGGATTCAATTGAAATTTGAAAAAGCGTGGACTCTCAACTGAAGAGAGAGCATGTAATCCTGAGCATGTAATCCTGGAGGAAGTAGCGGTGGTAAAACTCTTGTAGCCATTGAAGGGAAGTGTGAAATCCCTATATTAAGTCTTATCATTTTTCCAACATCTTCCTTTTCCTTTGTCCATATCGATTGCGATTATTCTTGTGTGTTTGGCTATATGTGTGGTTAAAGTTGGGTCTGTCTATGTGGAGTCTGTGTTTGAGCCAGTCATGGTTGTGTGGGATAGAGGAGGAGGCTGAAAAGAGAAGGGAAGAGGAGGAAAGATGAGTTGTTTACCGATTTTTTGGGTTCAAAGAAATCAATTATCTCTAAAATGGTGTGGATCAGATTCTATTTAAATTTAGTGTTTTTGTTCATCTCTTCCTTGCTGTAAGAATTGATTCCATTTCATAACTTTGTATTTTTGTTTGGTGCAGTGTAAATTATTGGAGTGAATGAAGAGTTGGCGTTGCATGAAAATGAATGAAATATGGAAGGAAAGAGGTGGTTGACATTGTTGTTGTTCAAGGCATTCCAATTACCTTGTTCAACGTGAAATCAAATCCCAATTCTAGGTATATAGAGATGGCCATGTATCTCTCCTTTTGATTAGTTGAAACATCGTGCTTTAGCTAATTTTATTGAATTCAAGGCTCTGCTTCCTCCTCAATAATTTGTATTAAATTTAAATTTTTCTTTATTTTTTCAATCATCCTCAATAATTTTTATTACAGATAATTTTTCTGTCATTCCTTCAAGAAGTTATCCCCTATGAATTCAAGCATCACTGGATTTTTAATGACTTCTAATAGCTGTGTATTTGGGTTTAATCTATTGTGTATTAGTTTATTTTATGGTTTTCTAGTATAACCTCTTTTTTATTAGTTTAACCCATTAGTTTTTTCTAACATGGCTTGCGGTGTATTGTGTTCTTTCTTTGTTTAATCTGTAGGTTTTTCCCTTTTGGGTGTAAAAATATACATTTTCGAAAGTGGATTTGTTTTCATTATTTAAATATGTGATAGAAAGATTTATTATTTTTATATAAAATACAAATTGATAACCTTCAAAACAAATTGATAATTTTCATTATATCTTATTAAAACTATACATTTTTCTCTAATATTTATGTGGTATTGCATGCAAATTTATTTACGGGGGGATTTCACCTCCTAGTTTTGCTGAAGGGTTTTTTTTAGAGTAAATATTCATGTAGTTATATATTATTCTTTCCTTCTCTCAAATACTGTAAGAGAATTATGCACACAATTATTAATAATTTTTTTTTTTTATTGAAAGGGTTAAACTCTTTCTTAGTTCTCAAGAAGGATGGGGCACCATTTTTCTTTCAGTAGTGTATTTATCTTTATTTGTGTTGATTACTTTTCTTTAAACTCATACCCGTCAAAACATATTTTTTTAAAGATACATTTACTTTACAACATTTATATTTGAGGCATGTCATATTACACTTCAATGATCATCCATTCATATTATAACACTTATCCCATTCACATCTAACTCATAACACACTTACATAAAAAAAAAAAATATATTTTTTTTTTTACAAAAATGTAAATTATACCATCTTTCACCATGCATTGAAAAACACTAAATATAGTTATACTTAACAGACCATCCATATTGGTTTTTCTTTTCTTTTTTTGTTTTCATTTTTAGTGATTTTTAAAGCTTTTTATATTGTATTATTTATATTTTATATAATTAGATAAGGGTATACATATATAATTTAATGTATTTATGTATTTATTTTCATATATTGAATTGATACTGTACCATGTTACTTTGAATTTGTGTGTGTGTTTAGTTGAATTGTGTGTTTTCTTTTTTGAAATTTCATATCTATATGTGGGTGGTCCTAATAATGATTATTTTCTTTTGTATTTTGACACCAAATTTTATATACTGTGTTTGCTTATTTGGTCTAGTATTTTGTATGTTTATTTATTTAAAATCTCATATATATATGTGAATGCTTGTATGAATGTTTATTTATGAATATTTTTATCTAATTTGGAATTGTAATCATGTGTTTGTTGTAATGAATTATGAATTTGAATGGGTAAACATAATGTAGATTTTAATTTGTATATTATGTGTGTGTGTGTTTTTTTAAAGCTACATAAGAATATTTGAGCGTTTTCTTTTATTGACTTGAAATTTTATCATTTGCAATTAGTTATTTGAAATTGCATGTTTTGTGTTTAGTCCAATTTGTATATTGTGTGTCTGTTTGAACTTGTACTGTATGTTTTACTTTTTATAGTGTGTGATTTCTTATTTAATGTTGCATTTTCATATTTGGGTGTTTGTTTTTATATTAACTTGAAATTGTATTATGTGTGTTTCCTTAGTTTTCTAACACCCCTCCCTTGTGTACTAAATTATTGCAAACCTAAGCCGAGTTACAACTAGGAGAGATATCCTCTCTTGTGTGCTAAATTATTGTAAACCTAAGCTGAGTTAAATCTAGGTTTGATATCCTCCCTTGTTTTTTAAATGATTATAAACCTAAGTTGAGGGAAGATAGGTGTGATACCCTCCTTTGTGGGTTAAACTATTCTAAACCTAAGATGAGGAAAGCTAGGTGATATGTACTATGAAAAGAAAATGTGTTATTAATAAATTAATAAAATAAATCACTTAGAGGGTGGAGCACCAAGAGAGAGGAGATTCTTTCCAAATCCCATGAGGAATGGGAATAGAGATGAATCTTTCATGATAAGCTTCTGTATGACATTCTAGATAAATTTGGATGGATTGGATATCCATCGGATGGATGGGAGATAAAGATCCATCAGACATAAAAGCTTCATGGGAAACAAAGGGAAGATTTTATGAGGAAAAGCCTCGTGGGATATAAATATGATCTTTTGCGAAAAAGACGTGGGAAAATGGAAAAACTCATAAAAGCAGGACGTCGACAGTGGTAACTAAATCATGAAAGAGGGTATTAAATGCCCAGTGATTGATCAATTGAGGGCAGTTGATGCTTGGCAAGATCTTCGGCTCGAAGGGAGTAAAAGGTGATTCATTGTTGGGTGATGGTGCTCCTCCCTTCAAGAGAGGTTTTAGTTGGTCTCAGATGCATGGGATGTTTGTATGATGATTCTTACTCTCTCTCTCTCTCTCTCCCTCTCTCTCTCTCTCTCTCTGTTATAGTTCCAAGTTTTTTGTGAGAAGATTCTATTAAGTCTCTGTTATCATTCTAATTTTTCTATGAGATGATTGCTTAAGTTTCCTCACCATGAGAATGTTTGAATAAATTACATCGGTTTGTGTACTAACAAAATTATTAGGATGTGAAATCCTACAATTAAGATATATGAATTACATAATTTTCTCTTTTATAGAAAATGAATGATTCAATAATGCATGTAACTGTCATGTGCTCTCATATGCATTTCGAAGTTATTAAGATTATCTTTAAAGTGGTAGCAAAGAGTAGCATGCTTTAGTTTTTTGCAAGTTTTCATGCATGTGGAATAATTATGGAGGAATGTCTCCCATAGTATTATGAAAGGTTCACCATGCTCTATGTCATGCATAATGAAATTAGATGCTCTTGCATGTAGTATAAGGAATTAATGGAACATCCTTTTAGTTATGCATATATGGGTCTATAATATATCCTATTAAATTGACTTGAATATCACGAGGTTGCTAACGGTACCTAGTGTGTCTATGAGATAGGTTACTTGTATAATGCCTGATCTAAGATTTGTATTTAATTAAGCAATTCATTATGCATGATGGAAACAAGACTTATAATAATGATGGATGATCATGATAGTAGAGTTTAATTAACATCATTTATGTAGGTAAGGAAATTAGTAAAGGTTGCATGTTATGGTTAGTTCCGTTTTCATCTACTAAATCATCTTTACTAAAAATCATCTACTAAATCATGTTTACTAGAAATCTGACACATAAGCCTTCACAATAAGGTTAATAGACCATACTAGAAGCACTCTATAATTAAATTGATCATGACTTCGGAGTCTATTACAGAATTACTAATGATGATATAAGGGCAGGCTAAAGATACACTATGTGGTATTGTTTCTTAACGATTAAATATAGATCAAAATAAACATTTATGGAATGGGAGATTAGGAGCTAAATTATAGGGTAGGATAAGGAGGTTCGTTACCAAAGGTATCAAACAAAAAGTTCAAACACTAATTCTTATGGGCCAATCCACCTCCCTAGGATTTCAATTAGGGGTTTAAAAAAGAAAAACGTTCTCGGTAAAGGTGAAGTTAAAATTTGAAGCTTAGAACATGTTAATGTCATATTTATTTGTTGTTGTTAAATAAAGTTAGGATTCCTTAATGGTTTATTGAGGAACCATGAATATACATATGTTAATTCACTAGATATGTAACAAGGGTATTATATCAAGCAATTTAATTAAGGAGGAAGTTTTTATGCTTTGGTGGAAGATGTTTTCTACCCCATCTAGGTTGTATGCTCAAACATGTCTTCTAAGAAGACCATATGGTATCAAAAAATTAAATATAGGATTAAATCTGAAAGAATTCTCAAGAGACTTCAATCAAACCTACATCAAACAGCTTTCAAGCTAAGCTTTGGGGTCTTTGTGTTTCCCTCACTATATGTTTTTGAAGGTGCCTTTCCATGGCTACAAAGTATGCAATAAATCTCTGGAATTATTAAGCTTGTCTCAAATCCATGCCCATGAGATCGATTCATGTCCTTAAAGTTTTGTAAGTTTTAAAACGATAGGCCAGCAACAAAAGTACCGGAGGAAATCTAATCCGCTTTGTCATATAAAGAACATTTTTTTGGACGTAAAGGTGTTGTTATGGATTCTTTGGCGTACTATATTATTTAGGAACTGAAGAATTCTGGAATTTAAAACTACAAAATATGACCTCCTCCAAAAATTTCTTTGATTCTATTTTCGTGATATCGACTTGAGTGGGACGTTACAAATTATCAACATAAACGGACTCATCCATAAATTATGACATAAACGGACTCATCCATAATGTCGATATTACATTGCGTGGGGTGAATGCGTAGTGGGAAAAAGCACACGATGGGTTATGGCAACTCGAAATATGAAAAGAGTTGGTCCACTTGTGTGTCTACCCGGTCACTGTGTTTCCCATTAGGTGGTAACCACCACCAATCCATCCATTGTAGGGAGGACCTCACCACCGTGTTTAAATTGCCGTACTCAACAATTGATTCCCATGAAATGGACTAACCCATTAAGGAAGATATATCATGGCCAGTTCAACATTCACAGCGGAGAACTCAACCTTTCTCAGATGATAGCGATAAAAATCAACCTTTGGGATGTACGAGGCAGTTTCAACCTGTGAAGCTTTTTAAAAAACAATTTGGTTATGTCTCCAAGCATTTTTGGAAACTCGTTGCTGGAAGAGGAGAGGAATAACTAGGAAAAATTGTCAATCTGAATATGAAATCGAGGCACGGGGATGGAGCTTCTGCACATGTTATGTGGACGGACAGAAGCTAGCTCTTATTTTGTTGTGGAAAAAGGTCGGGAAAATTAGCCGGGACATGTGATTCACCATACGGTTACTCCTCCCTATGGATTAGCGCTGAACACACGGGTATGCTGCTTGATCCTCATGCGCAGTCATTTTTTTTCGAGTGTGCTATAGATTTTCTGATGAATGCCGGTTTCAGTGTCTATTTTTATTCTTTCCGGAACTATCAGTGCCTGTTATCCTTATTGCATGGGAAACATCCGGGAGAGATCGACCTTATCCACCTTATTCAATGACCCAGATAGGTACGAAATTGTTCAATCCCAAAAGCCTACTTTTGGCTTATAGATATAGGGTTACCCTAAAAGAGGCTTAGAGAATAATGCTAGTAAAAGCAACCAATGAGAAACAATAAAAAACAATTTTACATATCGTTTACGGATAAGGAAGTGAATGTTGTCAAGCCGCATCCATATCACCTAAAGTGAATCGACTGCTATGTGATGTTCTGGTGATGCCATTTTAGATGCTCGGAATCTTTCCTACCAATTTAAGAATGCCCATATGTTTAAATCTTTGGACATCTAGTGCAATGCTAGAACCACGAATAGGCATGAAGCAAATATGGTGATTTCAAGTTTTAATTTCTAAGGATTGTCAACAGGGAAGTTGGGACCCAATCTACCAAAATAATTGATACGAATATCGATGGCTAGGTGTTTGTAAACCTTCTTGTTAATGTATTTGAAATGATCATTTTTGTTTATTCGCAATGAGTGCTTTTCAATTTTAGAGAACCTTAGCCTCAGGGTTATTTCTTAAACATGAAATGAGCATTCTCTAAAGTTACAAAAGTATGTAGATGTGCTAGAGATAAATCATGACCACGAAAAAAAAATATCGAGACAATGAATGATACTGAAATAAACTGTCAAAATAGTTTATTAATGAAGCCATAGGTTCATTTGATACTAAATACAAATACAAACATTCCAAATACATCAAATCCAATTTTTGGGTAATAGAATCACAACATGGATAAAATCACTTCCACCTGCTTTCTTTTAAGTAATCTTGGGTTAAGTGATTGTGTGTCTACACCGACCCTATAATATTTTACTACGAGTGATGATGTTGGATTTTGGTAGCTTTCGGAAGTAGTTCATTTTATTGGTAGATTTAAAGCTAAAGAGACACCTTCCCAACTAGGTTTTTGGATAAAATCTCATTAAGGGTTGTTGTTTCCCTTTCGGTCCCAAATAATGCCTTTTCTTTGGCCCTATCCACTGATCTAGAGGCGTTGAAAGGAATTTGGTGTAGGATAATGGTTATCCTTTCTTGGTTTCAGGGAGAACAATGTGAGTATCCACCTTATCTGAGAAAAAGAGACCTCGTTGGACATTCCATGGCCATGTATCGAATTCTTATCGCTCACTGCTCAAATAAGGATAAAGAATGCCTTTAATACCTTAAAGGATTGAAATTTCATTCCATCTTGAAAACAAAAACATTATTCACCTCAGGTAATCCTAATACCTGTAAAGGTCTTATGAAATTATGAGTTTCTTTCCGGGAGAAAAAGTAATAAGAACACGAGGTGTTCTTTAGGTCGAGGAAAACTATCCCTCAGGTAGGCAAGCGAGTGAAGCTACCAGACTTGTAGCAAGCAAATGAAAACTTGTTGTGAGTGATTATTCTCATGTATTCTTATGTAATTTGGATAACACTTATCATTACTTGCACATAGACAAGTCACACTGGGAAAATCTTGCTCATATTATCTTCTCCTATCTTAATTTCTCCTTGCGTGGAAGTTACACAATGTCTATTCGATTAGCAGTTCTTCGATATAAATACTCCTCCTACCCACACGTTGGTATCAAATTTCATCGTCTTCAGTGCTAAAATGGTATTGGATGCATTTTTCTTTAGATTTCCTTTGAATGCTTCCATAGAAGGAGATATCGCAAGGTGTTGCAGTTGTTTAGCAAGGGAGGCCGAGAAATGTCCCTGAGGCCACTGTTGTAAAAAATTATATCTTGAAAGAGGAGAGCAGGGTGTTGTTGATAATTCGGCATCCTAATGGGCAAGGCTAAGCCATGTGTGGAGACTCAAATTCCATAAGAGTCTCAGGGAAAATGTTGGCAATGATCACAATGATGACTCTCGCATAGCCTTCTTTTATGATGGCTTGCTCATATGAGGAAATTTGCATGATTTTTTGTTTGGTGTTTCAAGTATGGTTTAAGGTATACTAGCTCACTTAACTGTAAATCTTTCTAATTCTCCTTGGTTTCATAACTATTCTCTTCATTCTTAGTCACAACGAGAAAAAATGGCATTTTATGGATTAATTTGAGAGGGGTGACCAATGATTTTTTCCTGAAGCCATTCTGGTGCATCATATGGGAGATAGGAAAAGCATCTGCAATTATATAATCACCACATATGCTAGCCTTTCGTCCCTCTTTTAAACTCTACTTCAAAATTATTGTACTAGGTTTGGGTGAAGACGATTGAGGGTTTTCTAATGTTAATTGTCGAAGACGTTGCTTGCCCTATTTAAATTTAAATAATGAATTGAGGAAGTAGGTTGACTGAAATCCATTTCTAATTAGGTTAAAATTATTGTACTTGGTTTGGACGATTGGGAAATTTGTAGAAGGTAAAATTTTTATTTCTTTATTTGTTCCCCAAACTTAAGTTGTTGTTAAATTCTCTTAGGAGGGCACAAGGACTCTATACCATGAGGCATGAGGTAAAAATGGTTTAAAATATTTTAAATGAGAGACCTTGTTCATATTCGAACTTGATAAATGAACACATTGTAGTGTATGATTATTGGATTAAAAATCTGGATGAGAAATTCTAGGGATGTGGTCATCATGTAGGATAAATAGACACGGGAGTAATGGGGAATAAAGAAAGTTGAATACTATGTTTAATTTTGTACCAATAGGTCTCTTCTGCCATACTATCACCATATTACTTTACTCATATTAAAATTAAAATTATGAGTCAATGATTGCTAT
Organism: Pinus taeda; assembly: GCA_000404065.3. NCBI lineage: Eukaryota > Viridiplantae > Streptophyta > Pinopsida > Pinales > Pinaceae > Pinus > Pinus taeda. The sequence goes on along the minus strand of APFE030001502.1, from coordinate 1,458 downwards.
GCAAGGACATACCTTAACTAGAATGTAGATGATACTTATGAGAGATTTTAAGGGAAGAAATGTTGAACTCTTATGAGGTAAATGTAAAACAGGAAAGATAAAATCACAAGTACAATTTCCATAGATCATGGTCAACACCAAGAAATATTTCAAATAAAAGTATATAAATGGACATAAATAATTTATGGTTAATTAAGTGGGTTCCATCCTAAAACAAATTCTAAAAATTTTACTCATGGAAGACAGGTCTTTGTATGAAGTACGAGACTATGTAATTTTATTATTGTGATGATTGGTGCATCTAGATGTAATGATGGAATTTGTTTTTGATATGGTTTTCGATGAGTCTTTTGATTGACCCTTAGTAAGAAAATGCTCCACATATACACTATTGTAGGGAACTAAATCTTACTAAGTTATTATTCATATATTTAATAGAAATATGTGTAATTAATTGAACATGCATATTTTGGAACATACAAGTTTCTTTGAGGAAATAGACATCTTAATAATTATAACTAAAGTATATAAGAGGCACAAATTATATTCCAATCTAGAAGGAACATGGGTTAGAAGTGGTGAAGGAAATGCACAAATGCAATACACCACATTGTACGCATGTTGGAAAAGACATCAATAAATTATGAATCTAATACGAATGCCAATGGGCCTGACACCAAAATTAAATCTAGTGTAAATACATAATGGGAGTGCAAAACCAATGCTTGGTTCTTCTTGATACACTCCTCCTCCTCCCCCCTCCTTTGCCTCTGCCTCCGCCTCCACCCCCTCCTCGTCCTCGTCCTCCTCCGCCTCTAACATTTCCCTCCAACTCCTCCTCTGCTTCCCGCCGCCCTCCTCCCTCCCTCATCCTTCAACCACTCCTCCACGTCCCCCTTTCAATACCTCTGCCCCCGCCCACCCCTCCACCTCCTCTCCCCCTTCTCTATCTCCGCCTCCACCATGACCCCCTCTACCTCCTCCCCCCTCCTCCTTGTCCTCCTCTGCCTCCCTCCTCCTCCCACTCCTCCCAAACCTCCTCCTCATCCTCCTCACCCCCTTCCTTTTCCTACTTCACCCACCCCCCTTCCTCCCCCTCTGCCTCCTCCCCCTCCTCCTCCTCTGCCTCTAACTCCTCTCCTTCTCCTCCTCCTGCTCCTCCTCCTCACCCTCTACCTCTTCTTCTCCTCCTCCTCATCCTCATCCTCCTCTCCACCTCGTCCACATTCACCCGCTCCTCCTCCTCATCGCCCCCTACTCCACCTTCGCCTCTACCTTCCCCCCTCGTTCTCCTCCTCATTGTCCTTCTCCTCCTGCCACTCGCCCTCCTCTTCCTCCCCTACTCCTACTCCTCCTCTAACCCCTCCTCGTCCTTTCCCCCTCCTCCTCCTCAACGTCCTACTCCTCACCCCCTCCTCTGCCTCTGCCTCCACACCCTCCTCCTTAAGTCTCTGTTAT
>APFE030001490.1:122831-132921 GCA_000404065.3 Pinus taeda | reverse complement strand
AAAACTTACTCTGCCTCCTATGAAATTTTACACCACTGTGTAAATATTTCATTTACATTCACTGCTGTGTGAAAACAAAAACTTACAGGGATTTACACATTCACCTTTTCACCTGTGTGAAACAACTCATGGATTTGAAACCAAAACTGCCCCTAGTTTTCTTCATTCACTTCTTCAACTTTTTCTCCTCCCTGCACTGCTGTGCATTCTTTTTACCTTTTACATTACATTACAAACCAACAAAAAAAAACATTCATGCACTTTTGTGCGTTCCCCTGCAATACAATATTTCAATCTCTGTGGTTTTTCCCTTCGCTGCTGCGAATCCACACACACCAATAAAGAACTCTGTTTTTTTTTTTACAAGCTGTATGGTATATTTTTTTTTATTCGCTGCCGCGAACTAAAACTTTACCTCCCCGTGTGCTTTCATATGACACATTACAATCCTCTGGTTTTTGCTTTTTAACATGTGCGACCATACCATAGTTTTTACATCCTGTTGCTAACCCAATAATCTCCTCCCCGTGTGCGATGCAATGTAACTCGAATGGAGTCAACGCTCTTTTAAAACATATATTAAAAAAACAATAAAAACTCGAATGGAGTCAACGCTCTTTTAAAACATATATTAAAAAAACAATAAAAATAAACTTACGCCCATACTCCTATTTTAACTCCGCCGTATGAAATATTAAAACCCTACCAAAACATTGTGACATTGAATTAATTTAGCGTATGGGTTATGGTCCACGGTGTATTTAATTTCGACGGACCCGTATGTACTTTGCACAGGTTTAAACAGCAGTGTCCTTTCCAGAAGATCGAACGGCGGAGAGAGAAGCATCATAATCGGACGCATATCGGGTTGGGTGAGCTGACTGAAAGATAGCTTCCGAAAAGTGCCTGAGGCTGATGTCATGCGAGCGTCACTGTTGGACAGTTGTCAGCTCCAAATTGCATCGGAGCTCGTTGCACGGAAACTGCTTTACGCTGAAGGGTGGTGCGATGGCTTACCACCGGTTTCAAGTTTGCTGCAGTGGTTTTGAGAGTTGCGTTGACTGCTGACCGCGCCTTAACTCCTGGCCTCCTGCACACAGGGGAAATTATAATTTCCAACAAAATTTTGTGTGAGTTGGTTCACATTGAATTGTGGAGCAGGAATGTTCCCTGGGATGTCTGATGCTCGAGAAATCCTTCCGTCTCTTCGTCCCACTGGCACTTCCCAAATTAATCCGCCAGCCTGCGCCAGCCAATATACAGAAATATGAATATAAAGATATAGTTACAATATCACAGAGCAAGAAATAGAGGGTATGGGTAGGTTAATTACTTGGTGGGCGCTATCTCTTGCAGCAAAGGCAAGGATGTCAGCGCATGAGACCACGTTCGGGCATTTGTCTTCCAAAATAGACTTTGCTTCATCAATTATTTCAAACCCATGGAGGCTCGGATTGTTGGCGGGTGATTCCTTCTCTGCTTGATTTCCCGCTGTAGAATCGATTAGTATTGATCCATCGTAACCCTGCAACCATCAATGAGCAGATTATCGAATGAAATTGATATACACCACTACATATATGATATGTAATTATAAGAATGTATACTTACTCTCACGAAGCAGTCATGAAAATGCATCCTGATGAGAGCAGGTGCAACGCCAGGATTTGCTGTCACGGCTTCGGCCACAGCTGCACCTACAATCGCCTTCGCCTCTGGGCACCTATCGCGGTAGTAACCCACCTTTAACCCATTCGCATTCGTTACTATTACAAGAGCAGATGACACTGCTACCATTAACATTGCAATATTAACTAAATTAAGCAGACAGCGATTATCAATTGATCGATAGTCCATTTGGAATGATGCAGGAGTCAATTAAAGATGAAGTAACAGATGTTTCGGTGATCGAGTGACTCGAAAATGGCGTGTTTCCACTCCGTTTAATGTGGGCGGAGGCTGAATATGGAAGCAAAGAAGCAAACAATCTTTTGTGTAAGCTGATAAACACCTGATGTTGGGGGACAATTGGCTTATGAATACATGAACGAATATAGTGGCGCCATCGTATTTAAAGGCATGTCACCTTGGAGCGTAAGTGGATGAGGGTGAATGGCGACGGCAAAATTGACCGGGATATAGGGACACATTTATATTGACCAAGGAACATGATGCCCAGTGGAACAATTCAATTCAACCTTTCTCGCTTGCCCAGTGGAAAGATGCAAGACAACTGGCGGGGAGGATGATAATGAAGGTTGGAACAAATTAATGAGCGACATTAATGATAGTGTAATAAATGAATTTCATCATAAAGTTGTTTCACAGCCAAAGACATCACGATTTAAATCTCCGAGGCACGTTATTATATATTAATATATTATATATATATATTATATATATATATATATATATATATATATATTATATATATATGCATAAATTTCAATTTTCCAATTTTCATTTTCACATCGTTATATGAAATTGCAGTTTTGTATTAGGTGGAAATTTAAAAATTTTACTTTATAGATAATATATAAAAGATTAAAACATCCATATTAATAACAATACAATAAGATTATCTATTATCCACATTTTTAAGGAGTCATCTAAGGAGGTGGAAGAATTGTTTAGACAATCAAAAGTAGCTAGAATCTGGGTAAAAAAAATTCACAAAATCTTGTAGAGACAGTGTTTGAATTATGTTTTTGATGGTGGAAATAGATTCAACACCATCAAAAACATCTAGGACACCTAAAAATTTCGAATTTTAACAACTATAACTTAGATTTACAAAAATCCTTGCCGAATTTTCTCTAAATATGACCGGAATTTCCATAACTTTCCGAGCAATTCCTCTAGCTAATTAGACTATAGCCACTTTTAATACATGATCTTTTATCATAAAATAATAATAGTTGCAAGGGCCCACATATTTATGGCCAATGTTATAATTTTGATGATAGGGATTGATCCCATCATTATATCCATATCTAAGTGCTAATCCTCACAATTAGTGTTGATCCGAGTGCTACATTGTTATTGTCTTTCTATTGTGAGACAATAGACTATATATATATATATATTATATATATAATTTTTTCATTTTTTTCAAGGAAAAATTTATTAGGAAACCCACATGATACTTCTTCACATTGTCATTGAATTCTTCAAAGAAACTTATCTCGAGGTCATGTGGCTTAACTTTTTGTCAGATTTGATGCTTTATCTTTGTCTTTTTACTAATCCTATTTTCTTTTGATCTTCTCCCATGGGATTCTGGATGCCTTTTCCTATGCCCATTTTTTCCATAGAAAACACAATGAAGAACATGATTGTGCATATCCTCCCTGCCTCTAAAATTCTTTCATGTTTTCTCTCACTACCTCCACACTCTCCATGAAAGGTAATTTGTCTAAGTCTTGAGCTGTCAGATGATGGAGTTGTTGACTGAGTTCCAAAATCCAGACTCTGACTAAAGGAATATCGAGTGCTTCCAAATTATGTGCTTCTCCCAAATAATTTATCTTACATTTTGTGCAACACTATAAAATCTGTAGACGTATTAGAAATGACAAGACGTTGTATTATAATTGCGTTTTACACTTCTTCTGTAGTGTTTTTTGCAAAAACTATATTACACAATATATATTCTGGAGTTAAAGCACAATATATGTTCTAGGGTTTAGATACATTATGCTTTGCAACCATAGTAGTGACCAGGATACTAGAATATTTCCCATCTGAATATCTTCCCATGGAATGCACAAGAACTGACATAGTAAACCTTTTAGATCCAATGAATAATGACATAAATTTCATTGAACATTTTCTTTCTTATTTTCTATTCAACTATAACTCTATTGTAACGGCTATGACCTTGGATCCTGTGATCAATCGTTCCTTGGTCACTTATTGGGAAGGTGGTGATCTCAAGCCTCCTCCTTGATCTTAATATTGTTCACGTTCTAATCTTTATGCAATATGTGTCATCTTTGGGCATAGGGATTGTTGTTTGTCACACAAAGGGAATGTTGTTTTTCTTCAAGGGAAATCTTATGCATATGAGTTGTTTTTATTGCACAGACATGTTTCACACTCACTTCACACACTCTTGTCATGAAGGTTGTTGCATCAAGTAGAGTATATTTTATAGATTCTGGATGGTCTACATTGTATCACTAAGTGTTCGTGTGTGATCATAATTGATTTCTATCACTCTTTACATATGTTTCACTGATCTGAAACTTACCAAGTTTCTCGAGCAACCTAGCCTCATCCAACTTTCTAGAACTACACACTTTGCTTCTACAATCCTCAAGCTTTTTTCCTTTCTTGATGGAACTGCGAAATGCATAGAGAGCCTATCCTCCCTTGGGATCCAGAATTGCACAATGATTTCCTCTAGTGTCCTTCCCCATCCATAACCAATTATCTCTAGAAACTGCGTTTTGTTGTCCCTCAGCTGCCCAACCGACACTGCTCTCTAGAAATGTGTAGAGCAGTCAAGCAGCTAACACTACTCTCCATAAATGTGCAGAGAAGCCAGGCAACCAACACTACTCTCCCGAAATGCGCAGAGCAATCTCATAGCCAACACTACTCTCAAGAAATGCACAGAGCAGTCTAGTTGCCTGCATTAAGAAACTACCCGGAGGTGTCATCTAAGGACCCCAGCTCGCAGTAGGGTCCTGTCATCATAAATAGTGTAGTATTGTCCCTTAACTGCTCAAGTTGCACTGCATTCAGAAATTGTGTAGAGAAGGCAGCCCGACCTTTCTCTTGAATATTGCGCAGATAATCTCGGCAGCAATCAGTGTCCACTAAAAATTCACTGAGCTATCTCCGAGTGACTACAAGAAAAGGTGACATGTTGCATCACTCTCAAGGAGTTGAGGAGAAGGAACAAGAAACTAGGTTATGATCGGGACCTCATGTAAACTCTTTCAAATGCGTGATCATCTCGAGGGTAAGTATGGTAAGTAAAGAATATATTTTGAAGTACATATCTTAGTGAAGCTTGAAGGACTGTTTGTCATTGTCATATCATTAAGTCTTCAATAATATGCATGTTTGAAAGCACAAAATCATTTCATGTGTTTCCTCTACGTGTCTTACTTCCTTTTCACTTGTTTGACCAACTGTCTTCTTTGGCATGTTGATCACTATGTCATGCTTGCGAGCTTGTTTTGGTAATTTAGAAGGTTTTTCTTTGTGTGTATCAGTTGTTTTCACTCTGTCAAAATCAGTCACACTCACACACAAATTTGTAAACAATGTCGCACTAGTGTCGTCATGATCATTCAAAGATATATTTCAATTGTCGCACTTGTCGCTCTCAACCTTCGAGTTAGTCTCACTGAGCACATGTTATCTTGTTGGTTTGAGGCGTCTTGTCATTGAGTTGTGCTAAATGTGTGATCACATTGTTGTGTCTGCATGAGTACACTTGTTTTCACACTTAGTCAATTTTCTTGAAAGTATGTCAACTAGGTAACCCTCCGTTAACCAAACCCAATCTCTGTGACCTTGCACTACTACCCAAAATTGCGTAGAGCTTGAGGTTGTCCTCCAAATAGTTTTCTCTATGCAACTCTGGAAATGAGCCAACTGAATGACTCCTAGAACTACGCAGAATTTGCACGAGAAATCGATCTACTATATGATTCCCACAAGACCTCCCCTTAAGCCACGAGCTCGTCAACTGGAGAAAGAACTTGCACTATGACCTTGGGCTGTATTGAGCTCCAAAATTGTAGAGAGTTGTCCTTCCAGCCCTTCTTCCCCATTCTACAACCAGCCCAGGAATTGCGCATTGCTATCCTGCCATGCCATCCCTTCCCCACTCTGCAATCAACTCAGAAATTGTGCATATCTATCCTACCAACCCTTCTTTCCCTCTTTACAACCAGCCCAGGAATTGTGTAGAGTTGTCCTGCCCAGCCCTTCTTCCACGCTTTACAACCAAATCATAAATTTCACAGAACTATCCAAGCTTAGACTATTTCTTAGGATTGCGAAGTCTTGACCAACAATTCCCACAACCTGACCTTATGCTCCTCTGGAAAACTGCACAAATTTAACTTCCAATGCCACCTGCTTCCTGCACTGTCTTCCCAGAGAAATTACGTAGATCCTAGCTGGATGACCTGCCGAATGATCCCTTGGGAAATTGCGCAGATTGGCCCAGTAGCTCCCCAACACGTTAGTTTGCCTTCCTCCCTAAAATTTCATAGTTTTTCCTCCCAGCTGGGTTTTGCCCCACAACTGTCAATGTTGTCTCGGATTGCGAAAATTTGTCTCCTAGTGACATTTGCGCAATTTTTTGCCACAGTGCTCTGGAGCCTTACATCAAAACTTGTGTTGTTCTCCCATAGTATCAGTCCCTTGTCCCTCTCCTGGTCACCTACACCGAAATGGAAAACAATGCATCATGATAGACTAGGAGATTTTTTGGATTTGATGTCGGCTCATCATGAGTGATTGCAAGAATAGGTACATCGATGAAACATGGCGCAACAATGAACGTGATGGAAAAGAGGTGCATGCTAGAAGACTTTCTCACAGTCGAATGAACATATGAAGCATGTTGAGCAAGCAAGCGAAAGGGACGCATTCACATGCACCATCAAACAAAGACCAAGACCATCAAAGACCCCACACAATTTGCCATGCAGAGGTGAAGACATGTTACACCGAGAGCATATCATTACTCAGTAGCACAAAACCTCAACACGAGCACCAAAGTCAGCCAGTACATGTCAACAGTGTCATGTCAAGTTATTTCATGAGTTGTCTCGGCCACATCACTACTATGGGCCATACTTGTTGTAATCAATGTAATGTAAAGTGGAAGTCTAAGAGACCCACATTTGAAGTCGCAAAGTCATGTAAATTCAAAAATTCATAGGAAGTCAAACAGTCATGAGGGAAGCCGAAGAGTCACAAGGGTTAGTTATACCCCCTTGGCTATATATACCCCTTCATTGTATGAGCAAAGGAATTTTCACCTTGGCTCCTCCCACATAGCCTTGAGAGACTGTAGTATGTTCTTTGAGGAGCAAGGAGTGGCTCCAATGTCCCACTCCTGGCGCTAGTGATGTATGATGTATAGATGTGTCTTGGGTCTTTTTCTTAATTCAGACACTTGTCTTAGGCCATCATGTTTTCACGCATGTTCTGTATCCGTTTGTAAGACTACTCTTTAAATGTTTGTAATGCATGTTTTCTTAACCTGTACTAAGATAGTTGAACTACTTCAGTTATTTTAGTACTCATATTATTGAAGATGTGTTGTATTTCTTATCATTGTTGTCTCATCCATGTGGACTACTATGTCGAACGTTAGACAAACCATCTTTGTGTATTTCTTGGTGTTAACGATCATCACCTTCATGTGGTCTATTCCACTAGATAGTGTACGTGTTTTCCCTTGAGCTTTGGTTTTCATGACTACCACATCTACTGTGGACTATTCCATTGGATGTTGGACAGACCGTTCTTGTTGTTCTTGTGTGTCTCTTCCTGGGTTGGGACTATTCCCTCTCATCAAGAGGCTCACTTTTACCTACCCCTTTTGACAATAAGAGAACCCAGACACAGAGTTACATTAAGAACTCACTAGGCATACTCACCTCACTTTCTTGAAGTTACAAGCTTAACACTCTCATGTGTTGAACAACAAGAGCTAAGTAAAATCTCTAAGATAATGGAAACTGGGCAATCGTACCGGATGGGACTCCTACACCTAACAGTGTGAAGTCTAGTTGATACTTCATACCAGGGAGATCCCCTTTGTTGGTGGTTCCAGGACTGTCAGTAAACTCAAAAATACATTGGATTCTGTAAAAAAAATCATTGAGACAATGACCCTTTTAGTTCCTTCTTATTTGCAGTGAACACGAAAATTGTGGAATGTTTTGAGGGAAGTGTGTATTATATCCATGTCATGTGAATCACTTTGAGACAAACCTGCTAACTTTGTCCCACTAAACAATTGTTTGTCTACATGCTTGAATTGTTCTGACTTTCCTTCTAAGAATACGGTATGGTAATACTCAAAATTGATTTCATGACCTTCTCTTCTCTTAGGGAGAAATTGTGCATAGGAGTTGGAAAAATTAATGAGAAAGGTCATGGGAGGAAGAAGGAATGTTGGATATGTCTTTTGAAAATTGGAACGAATAGTGGGTAGGAGATGCCTCAGATTTGAGACTGAACGAGGGGTGTCTTTGCATGGGTAAGAGAATCAGCGAGTTAAAATAGTTAGCTCTGATACCATTACCAGCTAGTATGAATAACTCCATGCTTGAATGAATTTTTTCAACTCATAGAATGCATATATACAAGAGGAATTGACCTTTGGTTTCATCTTTTAAGAGCTCCAAATGACTTTTCTTATTCACCTATGACCCTTCATATTTCTCTTAGATTAATACTTTCAAATTTAGTTTCAATGTACTTCAATCCCTAAGGATTAGGTATCTAACATTTCCCCCTTAATTTGAAGGGGTTTTTTGTGAGCCCAAGCATCATTCTCAACATTTCAATTTTTTCTCTTCCAAGTTCTTTGGTGAAGATGTTTGCAATTTTCTCATTTGAGGATCAATGTCTGAAATGAATAGTTTCGTCTTCTACATGATATTGAATCAGATGGTACTTAATGTTGATGTGATTGGTTCAATCATGGAATATAGGATTCTTGGCCAATTTTACAGCAGAAGTATTGTTAACCAAAAGAGTATAATGTACCTGTTCTCCTGAAAATTTTATAAGTATTTTCCTGAACCAGACAATCTGTTTGAATCTTGCACTTCTTGCTTCCCTCCCTGCTCTCAGAATCTTTTTGCATATTTCACTTCTCACTTCGACTCCCCACTTCCAACATCCTTGAGCTAGATCCTCTAAGGGCTAGGGTTAAAATGTGAGCAATGTCATGGCAAATAAAACTACCAATGGGTACGAAAATGAACTCAAGGAATGGTAAGAACTACATGGGCGAGCCAAGGAACTCCATGCAAATAAGCTAAGAGAGTTGAGCAATTCAACATATTCAAAAACATTTTTTTCTTACTTGGGGATCTAGTTGTTATCTCATGTGAAACCTTGAGGATGAACTTATGAGGTGCCTTGAGTGGAACCGTCCTGCTCATCGCTATTAGATAGAGGAATTTTAGTTTCTAGTTCCTCCAAAAGATGGATTAAAAGGTTTGAAATCATGCCTAGACTTTATCACTAAAGGGAACCTTAGGCCTTATGATAGTGTTCACAGGCCAGTCAGGTCCAACTTAGGGCAGTGAGCATCATGTGACATAAAGGACGAGGGAGATGGCTTGAATAAAGAATTCACTACTAAACTCAACCCAAGCAAAGATACGCTATCCTAGTTGTTAGAATTATTCATTACCATGTGTCTTACAAATAGTTGCAACAAAGTATTAACATCTCAGGTTACATATGGCATGCTAACAATGGATTCAACCACAAGGTTGAGAAACCCCGAATAAATATTTCAAGAGATTGTGGACGTGAGTCTTGGTGCCATTTTAGCCAAATCACATGCATACCATTGTTCTATTCAAAATTACACCTCAAGGAAGAAACTCTAACTTTTGGCTTATGTCTATGTGATGTGCATTCTAATCCATAAATTTCACCCCTTGTTATAGACATTTTTGGGCACTTCAACCACAATCATAAATGTCCATAAACTGAGGGCTCCTAAGTCCCTAAAATTGTTGCTTCACTGCCTAAAGGAACAAGGTCAACTGTTTACATCATCTCCCAGAAGTTTTTCTCTGAAAACTGCTCATAAATGGTCAAAAATGGACCATACTGAAAGCTCAATGCGATTTGTATCACCTTCCCAATGTACAAGGTGCGATGCATACTGATTTGCTCCTCTGTAGGGTGCGATGGTCAGGAATGGAAAAATGGCAGGGACAAAAATGCGAGGTGGGAGATCATGGAATATTCCAGAAGCTTCCCCTCTGACACTTGCCACTCCATTTTCGACCAGGGATGAGTAAGAGATCACCATTCTCCAAGTGGAAGCAGGAACTATCAGAGAGAAGACACTAATCAAGATCCC
>APFE030001490.1:81600-91772 GCA_000404065.3 Pinus taeda | reverse complement strand
TGAAAAAGTAAGATTTTAGTTTTCAAAGTAAAAATCACTATTAATTTAGCATTAAAGAAATCAAATTATAATGTTTAATTTTGAAAAATAATTAATAATTTTCAAGATTACTAAAAAATCATTATTTTTTTAAATATTTGATTGGAACATAACTTGAAGTTCTTATTGTGGTCGTTGCACAATATAATGCCATATAGATAATTGATTGACATATTTTATCCTAAATTTATGGATATAGTTGCAATATTCATGCTTGATTTTTAGATAGTTGTGTGGTGTTCTTTTATGCTTAAGCGTTGCCAGAAAAACATCTAAAAATAAAATCCTTGAAAATAACCCATACTCAAGTATATAACATATTTATCATATGTGACTTCCCACCAGAATTTAAGCAAGTATTTGCATAAAAAATGGTTAGGAATAAGATGTAAATAAATATACTTACAACGAGTTACTTCCCACCATTATATATGTTTACTTCAACCCTTATATAGAAGTAAAACTGTAAATGTGTATGTTTACTAGTCACTACTACCTACCAAAATTTATGCAATTCCTTGTGCCTGTGAAAGCTATTAATTTATCCACTTTGTTGTAGCTAAATTTTGCACATATCGCACAAGTGCAGGAGGAGACATAGAAAGCTCCCTAGGGATAAACTTTAGGTTGATTGTAGACCAGTGTCTAGGACATCTTAAATAGATGAGTGCATGAAAGGTTATATGTGAGGGGTTTGCAACACTCCAACTCTCACGTAAAAAGGTTATAAGAGGGGCTTGGTTCAATAAGCCTTCAATGAGGTAGATTCAGACCAACTCATGGATCCAAATGCTAGGGGTATATTGGGGAAATCTCAAAGAGAAATGGCTTCTTCCTCTGGTGGCCGACATACGAAAATGGGACAGCTTAAAACTGAAGTTGTAGGAATGGTGGAGAGGAGGAAAGGAAGGAGGGAAGGTGATGCATAGGGCTGTAACAATAGAACCCTAAGAAGTAATGTTCCAACAGAAAGTGGAATTTGATGGATAGGGTTGTAAACAACACATAATCTTAAACCATGGTTTTCTAGTGAAATGATAGAAATAGAGGAGTGCAAAAGAAGGTTTCAGATCAAACATGACATGGGTATCATTCTCTGCCAAAACCTATCGTAGATCTGGACTAATACAGGTCCTGTAGGTTAATCAGATGCACAAGTAAATCTGTAATTTTACAGGTACTGCAATGTTAGTGAATAACACATATAGGTCTGTGATAATCATAGTTAATGTCTTCTATGACGAGCTAAGATAAATCCATAGATTGAAGAGGAACCAACTATGTTCATTTTACTATTTCAAAGGAAAAAAAACACAGATGAAATGAGATTACTGAGAGGAACATGCTACATAATAATCATGCATTAAATCAAGAGGGAAATGTCATTTATCTCAAAGGATCCAAATAACCAGTCCATACATTCAACACGATATCAGTGAAGTCCCCCATGAATAAGAAAATAGGACCAAAATGGCTTCTCAAAATTCAGACCGCTTGGGTTACAAATTTCGGAATCTCTCTATAATATTGCTCCCCCTATTTATAAGAAAAGGGGGAGAGCTTGAGTTAGAATCACAAAAATCTTTGAGCCAGAGCACCAACTGTTTGCAAGACTAGTTGTCTCCGCTAGTGTAAGGCTTTGCTATATAAAGATTACAATTGGGATCAAATCCCTTCTTGGAAATAGAATACTAAAGAAAGTCAAAAGAAACAAGAGGAAGAGTGGAGGAAGGGGTCCTTTGTTGTCCCTATGAAAGCTTTAAATCAGGTCCAATCTCTGTCAAAGTGTGCTTCCCATGTTGCTTGGCCTGTTTACTACCTATTCTCCCTTAAATTCCTTCAGCGCCGATTCTGGAGGTGTGTAGCAGAATAGTTTTCTCATGAATGTGCTCACATCTCATTTGAATGCACCATCCCCCATGATTTACTATCAAAGCTATTGTTAGAACCGACTCTTTCATTCCAGCCTTTATTTCATTTGGCACTCACTCCTAGATTCGTGTCACAGTGGGCTTCTTTTGGATCAGCCCATCCCGTGCTTTGAATGCACTTCCTATTCTTCTTAAGACCATAAATGCCTACCCATCTGCCCATTTAAATCTCTGCAAGACATTGCCGGAGCACCATGGCTACGGGACCTTATCCTTTAAGAATAATGTGAAACAGGGGAATTCTTCCCTCCCCTTAAGCACCCTTTCGTATAGCCCCTCTTATGTTGTTCTTTTCATGTAACCAAGGGCTAAGACCAAGGGCTTAACCTTTAGGCGCTAAATCCTTTAGACTGGTGTCTGGGAGCCTTTTTCCTTTATAACACAAAAATCCCTTTGATTGCCCCTTTCACTGTATCATTCGATATACCAAACGTAAAATGTTTTTATATCATGGCGTAATAACTTATTGCATCTGGGGGACTTTTTCATTTGTTACTTAGAATCCCGCATCCTGACACTTGATAGCCTTTTACCTTTAGCTTTTCCCCTTAATAGCTGCGATCATCAATCTGCGGGGTGACATCATCACTATCATGTGTCACCTTGTGAGTGGTGACACATTTCACCTTGTGAGTGGTGACACGTGTCACCCGGAAATGGCCCTATTTCACTCCTAAGAACGATGAAATTGAGTGACACATGTCATCTGCAACGTTATAATTCGTACTGCCACGTGTCCTCCGTATTGCCACATCATTGATGATGTCAGTTGCCTTGTCAGCTCTAAGGATCAATCATATTACGTCACGTGACCCCCAGGAAGAGAGATAAAATGGCCTACTCAACCTTTTTTTTGCATGGGTTTCCTTTGTATTCAGTTTTCAGCCCTTCCCAGAACTTTTACCATGTATCGTAGAATCGGCCCCTCGTATGGTCTTGGAATGAGAACCCTTGTCGATCATTGATATTGCAGGATTGTTGGATGCAAGATTTCCCATCGCCAATATCTTGTACCATCATATTGCCACATGGAAGAGAGAGAAGGGGGTGGCCCAGCCTTTGTTTTGTCGAGTATTTTCCTTGTTAACGTTTTTCGGCCTCCCTGACGATTTACCAATATATCACAAGATCGACGCCCCTCAAGGTTTTGGAGTGTGTGGGATTGTTATGACTGTGGGACTACAGGGTGCAAGACCTGCGAGACATGGGATCGCAGGGTCATCGATATGTGATTTGCGGGATGCGGGACATGCAGGATATGTGACTGCAGGATGTGGGACTGCGAGTTCCTAAAATGTGATTTGCCTTTATCTTTTAGTGTTTTTTCTTGGTTTTCTAGGCTTTCTAAAGGCAATCTTCAACAGGCTCTAACTTCTGAACCACGAGTGATTTTTTGGACTTATTTATACCATTGGAAATCTCGTTTCGAGCACTATACAATGGGGAGGGTGCCATTTATCCCTGAGAGATTTTGTGGCTCAAACTTTAGCATATAACTTCACTTCTATTTCACATTTGAAGCAACTCATTACTGATAAAGTAGTGAGTGACAACATTGTCTCCTACTGGGGACAATGCCTTGCTGGAAAGGTGTTGAGAACCTGTAGACTATTATCCTTCACCATTGGGCATGGAGTCAGTAATATTTGAATCTTTGTAACCAACAAAATCTCCATTGGACTTTTCTCCTCAATCTAAAATGCAAAAATAAAAATTCTAACAATTGGAAAGTAAATGTTGAGCTAGTGAGTTTATTTATGTACATTCCTACTTATGCATGGAACTTAATTTAGCTAAGTGTGTTCAACCCTTCAATGGAGCCAAGCCAGCATTAGAGTACTGCTCCATATGTGTTTACACTATTGAAAAACAAAAATTAAAATGAGCATGCACCACAAAAAAAAAAATCGAAGAAGGGACCTGATACATGCTCTTGAAATGACCTCTGGTGTTGACTTAAGAATAGGCTCATGTACTTAGCCACTTGGTCATGGAATAGACAAGGGATATTTGTAGCAACCTCTTCTTCACATATAGTTTGCTAACCGATGTATTTTTGGTCATGGAAGCAACAGAAATATTCAAATCCTTAAATTTGGCTTTGAACTCTTCTTGAAAAACTTGTTGTTGGGATCTTGCTCCCCACTTGCTGGTAAATAGCTCCTTTTGTACCTCCATCACCATTTCCTTCTCCTCTAAATAATATGAATCAAAAACTAGAGGAGATCCTTGATCTCGCTCTCCATGTGAAAGATATGCATCATGGACAGGAACCTCTTTGCTGACCTCCTGATGGGCCTCTTCTTCTTTTTCAGCTTCCCATAATTGAGAGTGTGGTAGCTCTACCTCACTTGACTCTCTATCAGAGTCATATTCATCAGAAGAAGGGGAAATAAAAAAATCAACTAAATAAACCCTTTGAGAGTTTATTTATAGCTTATTAGTGTTTCCTTCTTCTCTTTCTTCCTCATGGGGTGATGCATCTTGATGTGAGTAGATATCGTCTTGGAATGGGCTCTCACATATATCATCAACAGGGTGACTAACCTCGAGAATGTCTTCATCATTAAGCGGTGTGCAACAATCTTCAAATAAATCATTCAGTGGGTATAATTCTTTGCAATAATGATTGAAAGCTTTATGAAAACTTATTAGGGAAGATATGTTGCCACAAGAAAGTGTTTTGTACCAGAATCTAGCACCCTCCTCTAACGAATACATAAAAATATTCATTTGTACTTCTTTAAGAGAAATGCCTTGTTTCTCCATGCATTCATGAAAATATTTAAGGTGTTGTTTAGGCCTTCTCTCTAGATTCCCACTGAATTTAGGCATGTAGGTTTTAACCCCGTATAGAAATTACATGCATACGAATTCTAAAATGCAGAAAATAAAAAATGCGAGAGCATAACACATAAAACACATATACACAAAGATTTTCCCCTATATCCTAAAACTGGGACTACCTGCTTGATTTTCCATTATGTTCCTTTCAATATTACAAGACATATACATACATGTTGAAGCATCCAATACCGTGGACCAAAAACCATCACGCCCAAAACCATGTCCAAAAACCATGCACAAAACCATAGGTAGGTCCACCCACCTAATATAGGGTCCAAAAAAAAAATTCCCGGGGCGCTACTCCGGACCTCGTTGAGGGGAGCTAACAACCCCCCTTAAACCCCCTGTGACCCCCCTGCTGCACAATCAGCGTAACAAAGGGGGGGCTCTGCCCCCCTCTGATTCCTCGGTTAACTAGGAGCGCTAGTCGTGGAAAGAATATAACATAACCCAACATTCTCCCACTTGTTGTTTTCTTTCCACAAGGGGCCACAGGAGAGCTTAGTCATTTATCAAGCCCTGCAATGCCCATTGTTTCTCTATACCAATATAACTTCTCAGAGCTCACAAATTTTTTCAATGCATCTACAACATTCTTCTAAGTGTCCAACTTTACCAACAACACCTTTTTGTCTTCTATCATAACCCTCACAAAGTGATTCTAAACATCAATGTGCTTTCTCTTTGAATGATAAGCAGGGTTCTTCGCCAAGAAAAGTGCACTTTGGTTGTCACAGTCTATCCTTATAGCTCCCTATACTAACCCGATACTTGAACACAATCTCTGCAACCAAACTACTTCCTTGCTTGCATCAGTGGCTGCCATGTATTCTGCCTCTGTAGTTGATAGTGCCACTACATATTCTTTCTTACTCATCCAACTGACTGCACCTTGAAATAGGTTAAACACCTACCCACCTATAGATCTTCTCTGATCCAGATCTCCAACCCAGTCTGCATCAACAAAGCCATGAATATCCAACACTCTATCCAATCATGGTCTTCCTTTGTAGCACAAACCATAATCACTAGTGCCACACAAATACCTGAAAATTTGCTTCACTGTTGTCTAGTGCTCCTTCCCTAGTTTTGACATAAACCTACTCAATACTCCTACTTCATGTGTAATATCTGGTCTAGTACAAACCATCATATACATCAGGCTACTAACTACACTTGCATATGGAACACAAGACATGTCCTCTTCCTCTTCTTGTGCCTTGGGTTATAGTTCAGCAGATAACTTCACACCTATAGGAATAGGAACCTTCACCAGTTTACTATCCTGCATATTAAACCTCTACAGTATTGTCTCAACATACTTCCTCTGGTTTAACTAGAGCTTCCTCTTTTCCCAATCTCTTTTATTTGCATGCCCAAAATATAGTTTGCAGCACCAACATCTTTCATGTTGAATTTTGAGGACAATTAGTTCTTCAAATCCTAGATAATTTCTTTGTCATTTCCAACTAGCAACATATCATCCACATACAAGACCAGATAAATAATACGGTCACCAATAAATTTAAAATGCACACAGTGATCTGGTTTACTTCTAGTGAAGCCATGTCCTCGTGTAAATGTATCAAATTTCTGATACCACATCCTTGGTGACTATTTTAACCCATATAGATACTTTTTTAACTTGCATACTAGTTCTTTCTTACCCTTCACCACAAATCCTTTTCAGTTTGCTTCATGTAGATCTCTTCTTCTAGATCCCCATGAAGAAATGTTGTCTTCGCATCCATCTATTCTACCTCAAAATCACAAGCAACAACAGCAGATAAAAATTATCTAATAGAAGCTACCTTGGCAATAGGAGAAAAAATATCACCAAAATCAATTCCCGACACCTGGGAATAACATTTTGCTACAAACCTAGCTTTGTATTTCTCCACCTTTCCTTCTGCATTTGTCTTCTTCTTGAACATCTATTTGCTACCAATGGGGTTCCTTCCAGCCGGCAACTCCACCAGATCCAAAGCCTCATTTTTGTGCAAATATGTCATTTCATTAACCATGGCCTCTTTCCAAAGTTTGGCATCCTCTTAATCTACTGCTTCCTTCATAGTTCTGGGATCATCATCAGTAATAGATAAAGAAAAATTTGAACAGAAAGCAGATGGACTATACCTTTCTAGCTGCCTTCTTTCTCAAGCTGATCTTCTCACAACCGGATTTTGTGGCTCTTCATCTTCTGATTCCTCTTCTGTTGTAGAGTCAGATTCTTCCTCCTTTAGCTCAAACTTTTTAGCTCAAACTTTGTCTTGTCAGGTTCGTTTGGTTGGACTTCATGTTTAATAACATCTTTCACCGCTTTGAACACCACATCTCAACTGTACACAACCTTCTTTGTTACTGGGTTCCAAAGTTTATAACCCTTTAAGCCATCCTTATACCTAATAAAGATGCACTTTTCAAATTTACTATCCAACTTTGTTCTTTTCTCCTTTACATATGCATCACATCCAAATACCCTTAGATGTGAAAGAGAGGGTTTCTTACAGTCTATACCTCTTGTGGAGTCTTATCCTCCAACACTGATGAAGATGATCTGCTGACCAGGTAACATGCTGTCTCCACCGCCTTTACCTAGAATTCTTGTCCTAACCCAACACCACTAAGCATGCTTCTTTTCCTTTCCATCAACATCTTGTTCATTCTTTTTGCAACTCCATTTTTCTTAGCTGTGTATGGAGTAGTCTTCTGCCATGCTATACCACACTTCTTAGAGAATTCTTCAAATTCCTACTTGCAAAACTTTCCACCATTATCTGTCCTTAGTACCTTTAGCTTCTTCTCTGTTTGGCTTTCCACTAGAGCCTTAAATTCTTTAAACTTGTCAAAGATTTCAGATTTCTTCTTAAGGAAATATATCCATGTATTCCTTGAGAAGTCATCTATAAATGATACATAGTACACAGACTTACCCAGTGATGTAATCTTCACATATCCAAACACATCACTGTGCACAATTTCTAATATTTGTTTCTCCCTCTTACCGTCATGGGGGAAACTCACCCAATTCTGCTTCCCATATACACAATTTTCATATAAATCAAAATCTAGAGAGCTATTAGTCATACCTTCTACCATACCTTTACCATGAAGTATTTGAAGGACCTTCTCTCCTATATGTCCAAGCCTTTGATACCATACCATGGTCTTTTCTCTAGAGACCACTAGATTTTCTGCTCCACTTTCAGGAACCACAAAACTGTTGCACCCATAAAAAACAATGCCACCTTGTAGCTTGTACAGAATTCCAATCCGAACTCCCTGCATCAATACCAGTGCTCCCCAAACCATCTTGCAAGTATCCTTCTTAAACACTATTTTTACACTTGCATCATCCAACTTGCTTACATAAATCAAATTTCTGGCCAATGTAGGAATATGCAGAACTCCCGGAAATGTTCTAATCCTTCCACCTTGCAAATTCAACTTAACTTTTCCATGACCAATGATTTTAGCCTTCATATCATCCCCCAAGAGGACATCACCACCATCATATTTCTCATACTCGCCAACCTACCCTCTATGGGGAGTGAAGTGAAAGGATGCACCTAAGTTAATCAACCATGCCTCATGATCTACATGTGTACTTGAAGAAGCCAAGTACACATCCCCACCTTCATCTGAGGTGGTTTTTGCCTTTGCAGAAGGAGCATCATAAGATCCCTTTCCTTTGTTAGGAGATTTAGATTTACAGTCCCTTTTTTAGTTCCCTTCCTTTCTATATTTCTAGCACACCTTTACAGGTTTTCATGGAGATTTAGATCTCCCTCTAGATTCAGATCTCCCACTCAATGACTTATTTTTGTTTCTATTTTGGGACCTTCATCATGTAGACAAGGCATCACCATTCTAGCTCTCCATATTTTTCTGTCTCATCTCCTCCATCAGCAAGGATGAGACTATTTCATCAAACTGCAAGGCAGTTACATTGCTACCTATTGCAATAACTAGACTATCCCACAAATCTGGTAGAGAACACAACAAACTAATGCACTTATATTCATTTGAATTTTTAATATCAACAGACAATAACTGGCTTAACACAGTATTAAATGTGTTCATATGCTCTGTCAACGAGTCTCCATCTTTCATTCTCGAGATATACTTATTTTTTCATAGGAATAGTTTATTCACCAGATACTGAGATTGGTACAAAGTCCCTAACTTTTCCCACAAAGCCTTCGCTGTAGCTTCCCCTGATACATTCAACAATATTGAATCTGAGACACACAATCGTATTGTGCTCTTTGCCTTCTGATCAAACTTCTTCCATTCTTCATTGAGCACTCTTGTTGGTTTAATACCTAGATCTACCATGATCCACTGATCTTTATCCACCAACAGAGCCTCCATTTTGAGTTTCCACAACTAAAAACTTTGAGCATTAAATTTCTTGATCTCTATCTTTCCACTAATCACCATCTTATTTCACCACCAGGGTTGATCTCGCAGATCTCCCACTGAACAGGGTCTACCACAGGCCCGAGCGAAACCCCTAAGAAATAAAGGCGTCCCCTTGAAGCCAAAATAGCTCCAATACCAAATGTAGGTTTCAAGGTCGTACTAAAATTACCTGCATACGAATTCTAAATCATAGAAAATAAGTAATGTGAGAGAATAACACATAAATCACATATATAAAGAGATTTTCCCCTGGATCCAAAAATCAGGACTACTAGCTTAATTTTTCATTATGTTCCTTTTAATGTTACAATACATATATATACATGCCAAAGCATCCAATACTATGGACCGAAAACCATTGCACCCAAAACCATGTGTGAAAACCATGAACAAAACCATAGGTAGGTTTTCTATGTAAATATCTATCACGCTCACACACAATGTAGTAAGCATTGTCGTGCAAGTGTCGTATTGGTTGTCCGAAGGTCTATCCGAAGTGTCGCACTTGTCACACACCATGAGGCAGCCCCGTAGTCAGTCGAACTAAGACATGTTGTCTTATTGGTTTGAGGTGTTTTTCTGTTGATTCATGTTGAGTGTGTGTTCGCAAGGTGATGTATACATGAGCTCACTCGCTCACACACTTAACCAGTTTGTCGAAGATCTATTGAACGGACCACCCTCCATCAGCGGGACCTTCATTGAGCTGCACTATGCAGTCTCAGCCCTCAGTGACCAAACAATGTTTCCCAGAATTGCACAGAGCTTGAGGCTACCTCTAGGCAGTATGCACTGTGTGATCCTAGAATCAACCTAGATGACTATCACCTAGAACAACGCAGAAGTTTTCCAAGAAGATATTTCAATCTGCGCTTCCCTCAAGCCTATCCATCATGGCTTCCGTTGGTCAACCAGAGAATTTTACTAGGC
>APFE030001490.1:33750-59778 GCA_000404065.3 Pinus taeda | reverse complement strand
TTGATATATTCGAAAGACAAGAAGTATTGACCAGTGCTTAATCAAATAATTTCTCAAAGTAAATGACAAGTGTTTGCTTAAATGGAAATTAAAATACAATGATATGCAATCCTAAAAAACTAGTGTTAGATCAAGAATTGCAAATAAATAACACTTGCAAATATAAAAATAAAATTATACTTATAATGGAAATTCCCAAGTAGAAATAAATAATGGAATCCAAATAAGTATGAGCTAAATAATAATCAAAATAACAAGTACATGAGATAAAAAAAAATTGCAAGTAAAACTTAAAATTCCCAAGAGATGACTAAATTGAAATGATGTGCAACCTATCTATGTGGTATGAAATTACCATAGTTAGTTTTAATCTATATGCCTATCCTAAAGTGAAAATTTCTCCCTTCAAGCTCTAACCAAGTGGTAAGGATTGGGGTGACTTGCAAGGAAGAGTGGTTGAGGAGGCATTGATTCCATCATTAACGATACCCTTTCCCCTCTTCCTTATAAATCATGTGTTTTGTCATTCCTACAAGGGGAAAAAGCCACCCTCATAACTATAGGGTCATGCACTTTACTTTACTCCATACCAAATGGAACAAATTTCAGGGAAACCTTGGTCCTATGTAATCTATATAGTCAACCTTATGCTTGGAGGTAAGTGACAGGCCGTCAAATTAGACATAAATTAAGGCCCATATGACCATCCTTCAGAACATTAAACGTCTCATTTTTGCATTAGATGATATAATTTTAGCTTTAATATGTTCATTAAGAAGGTTTAAAGATAATTGAATATTTGTGCCTAATATTATTTATTTTTGTATGATATTGTGAGAATATTAGGTAGATTATGAAGATTTGGAGGAGGAGATAATCTAAGGAATTGCTCCCTACTACAGGAGGATCGATATTGGATAATAAATCAACAAGATATTATTAAATTATTGCATTAATTATGGGGCTCGAGTGATTGAGAAAATATAGGAATGTATTCCATGTCATTTAATGCATATTCCTAGTGTTGGGAACCAGATCCACTATTTGAGGGATTTTGGAGGGGAAATATTCCTTCTTTCCAAGATAATGCTTCCTCATAATTTTTTATAAGTACCGATTCAAATTTTCCTCTAGAGGCATGTATTTTTTAGTCTTCTTTTGGAGAAACCTTGTTCTTTGGTAACTCCACTTTCATTTCTAGCAGGGATGTACTTGGATTGATTCAAATAATGATGTTTTGTGTTATTTTTAGATTCTAAAGCTTGGTATCCTTCATAAGAATATGGTATCCTTGGGCTTGGAAATCCCAAGAGCCTCAGATCCCTTTTGTTGTTGGCTTGATGGGGCCTAAGCCAAGTTCAGAAATGTTTTAGCCAAACAAATCGTGAAACTACTCGCCCTTTCGGCAATAGTCCGCGAAGCACGGATTGAGGTCTCACACGAGGTAGTATGGGAGGGCACTAGAACCAGGTTTCCACACCCTAGGGATGTCTTGATGAGGTCTGGAAAGGTCACGAGCCAGTCTTTCGCACTAGAACAGTTTCATGCAGCTAGCCGACCTTCGAGTAGCCCTAGTATTGAGCAGAAAGAGGCACTACCTAGATCCCTTACCCTTAGTGTGTGGTTATCACAAATCTGACTTACTTTAGTAGTCTTTAGTAATCATTCACTATTCGTATGAAGTGCGTGCAAACATAAGTTTTAAAAAGATGCATAAAACCATAACAGAAGAATAACCACACAGATCTACGGGCTGATGCATAATATTTCAGAAACACTTATCTTTTATTAATCTTTTGTTCCAGTACAATCCAATTCCAGCTTACACACTCACCTATAGGGGTCCGTGCACACAGCTGCAGACTCTATTAGGCCTATGTGCACACAGCTGCAGAGCCTCTTCTACTACTACAACCCTCAACTTAGACTTACAGACTCAGAGTGAATAGCGTAGTTAACAATCCATAACACTTTAGATCCAATCTATACTTAACCCACTCTACACCTAGAGCCTCACTCTATTCATACATTCCCATGGTCCGTGGACCATGGATAGGCTGACACATTCTATATTAGATTACAATATTTTAAGGTGGACTATGCCTTGACTTGACTTATTACAACTCACTCTCCACACACTTCACAGATCCTTTACAATACCAATACCCAAAATTATGGGCGTTAAGCCCCAAAATCATTATGCAAGGGATCCACTACCCAACAGCCCCCCAACACAAACATCATGACTCATCCCGTGTCACTTGGCCGTTGCGATGATATTTGCACGCAGGTCATCCAAAAATCTCTACACTTCACTGACGTCTGCCACACATTCCTCCATTATCTGCTGTATCAATTGTGCATGACTCTATGATGCATCATTGTTAGAGGCCCCCTCTTTCCTTTTTGCATATGTGTCCTGCATCTGGGCCAGATTCTCCTCGATCGTGGCGGTGACCGTGAACGCTTCTTTGAGCTAAGGCTGGATGTGTGCTTTAAGCCCTGCTACTTTCTGGCATGCATCATCCACATGTTCCTTCAGAGCTTGGGCCTCCCTCATCTTGGCTAGTCGTTGGGTAAAGATGACCATCTGCATGGTCCCCCAAACATTGTCATAGGCCCGCTGTAATTCCCACACTTTTTTCTCTAAATTCTGTAGCGTTGGGTCCTCCTATAATGAAGTGAGAGTGATGAGTGATTGGTCCAAAAACGTTGTGCTTCTTCAGGTTGATGGCTCCATTCATATCCTTGGCCCAGTCTATCACTAACAACGTGGGGTAAGGGTTACTATCATCCACAATCTCTATTACTTCAAAATCATTTTGCGTGGTTGCACCTTTGATATCCACTGTCACCCTTTGCAAACTTCCCATGGGCACAATCTTTTGTTGGATTACCATACATAATTGAATAGGAGACCACTGTAATGCAGGCCTACCCATGCGTTCCCATGCCTGCTTTGGTAACACATTTGCGTCTGAGGCCAAGTGTAGGATGACATGATCCATCTCATATTCGCCAATTTGCGCCGTCAATCGCATTTCCCTTCCGGTGTGCAAGGCATGCCTCCCCAATTTTCAAACTACGCATGGCTCCCCTGACCCTGCACACCTAGTGATCAGCTCTTGTAGTCCTTTAACTGCCTCATTGTTGCATAGCAGCTTCATGCATGTCTCTAAAAAGTTAGTAAGCATAGAAGGATCCATTCCTGGCTCTGGTTGATCCTTACTACCTGAAGTGAAGGCCTCTGTGAAGCTCTTCTTAGCTTCCATAAATGTTTCCTTTGCGCGCTCCACGTCAAACTTAGGTTCCTTTGTAGGAGCCTTGCGAACCCATGTATTTCCTTTGGGTTTCTTTCCCTTATCGTCCCCTATGGTTGCGCCGCTTCTGAGTACCATGTTCACATTAGGGTCTCCTTCACGTGGTTCCGACCTCATCATTTGGATATTCCGTGTTAGAGGAGGTTGTAGTACCCCTTTTTTGCACATTTGTGCGATCAACGTTGGGAAATCTACCGCTTCATGGTCAAACTGATAGCAATACAGACAACATGTTCTAGTCGGATTCATACAGTCACGTGTGTAGTGCCCAGGGCCTCCACAATTGTAGCAGATTAACTGTCCGCACCCTTGTCCAGGTCATGTTCCTCCTCGTCCTCGTCCACATCCTTGGAATCCACCACACGCTATGGCTGCGGCTGGATCCTGACCTCGCGCCTCAATCTGCATCTTGTAGGTAGGTGTTCGACCCATCAACAATTCATAACTTCGACAGTTTTTCTCATCTGGCTTAATGACCTACAGAAGTTACAAAATAGTTGTTTTGGAGTCTGTGTATACTTCTGTAGTAGGTGATAGTTGTCTGTCGTGTGCTTTCCTCCCACTTGATAGATCTAACACCATAGCACAGGTACCGCACTTGGCCCCACCTGAGCCTCTAGTCTCAACGATATTGGTCCTCCTCCCACCAAATAATTCGCAAATACTAGACAGTGATCCTTACCATGACCGTGGCCTTTACATTTTATGCACCACACTTCTTCACGCGCTTCCAGCCGAGGTGCCCTATCCTGCTTCAAACTCTACATCTCCAAGCATAGGTTCTGTAGCTACACATGGATTTGTCGGACTCCCAACCCCGGATCTTGTATCGGTGTTTCATGCAACCTCATTTCCATTTCTAATGCTTCAGCCTAGGTTGAGAGCTTTTGTTGTGACAACGTCATCCTCAGGTGCGGTGTTAAAGATGCCAAAAACCATGCATGGTGTTGCGCATCTGTCAGTGTCATATTAGCCTCGCAGATCGTACTCTTCAGCCTCTGATCTAGATCCCAGGGGTTTTTGCCTGGAAGCATCACGATCTCCTTAAATCCAATGATCAACTGCGTTTCATATTTTGGCCGGCTAAATTCTTTGTTCAATGTGATCTGGATCTTCCCTATTCCTGCATTTGGGTGATCATTCGAGTGCTTGATATACCAAGTCAACACATGATCCTGCAGTGCACTTACCAATGTGGCCCTCTTAATGTTGTCATCCGTAACCCCGTGTGCTTCCCACACTGCTCTTACTACGAATCAAAACTGATCCAGATATTCATTCCCCACTCCTCTAAATACAGGTAGCTTGATCACACTCGCCATGCTAAACTGTTGGGTAGGTGGAGGTGGTGTGGGCAAGGATGGAGGTGAAGGAAGCATCTTGAGTGGTTGTGTAAGTGGGGATAGTAAATGTGGAATGTGTTGCCTTATCAAACTGATAGAACTCCTCTGAGAAACCCAAGCGCGATATTCCTCGCTTCCTCGCGGAGATGAAATTAAAGGACTATTTCCTAACCCTTCGATACCTTTGTAGACCTTTTTGCTCCGCATCGTTCCACTCATTAATGTATTTACATCACCTGTTTTTCACATAACAACATCTTAATCTAGGTATTCAAATATTTGATGTACTTATCTTGTGGTCCCTTGAGAAAACGTATTTCTCCTTCATTGTAGCTTACAGTCGTGTCTATCGCAAATTCAGTGATAATCCATCCTATTATCCGATTGAGACAATAGTCTACTACCCGTGCAATCTTATCTTCTGAAGCCTCTAGCCTGCGCACCAACTCTGGAGTCCACACTATCGGTTTACTGAGCTTATACCTTCCTTGGCTGTAGGCTAACCTCGTGATCCAATCATACAGCTCTGAAGAGAAGAACAGAAAGAAGATCTCGTGAATTTCCGTATATATGTAGCGATCCAACCACCTCTTCTCAGATATTTGTGGGGTTTTGTTTTCCTATATCACGAACTTGTGAACCTTTTGATCCAACCAATTTTCAATTTCTTTCTTCGTAGGGTTCCAGTGTTCTAACATCAGACATCCCTTAGGCAAATCTCAGGCCCAACAAAGGAACCATTTATTGGCTTGATGGGGCCTGACCTAGGTTCATAAATGTTTTAGCCAAACAAATCTCGAAACTAAGGGCCCTTTTGGCAACAGTTTGCTGAGCGCGGACCGAGGTCTCACCCAAGGTAGTATAGGAGGGCACTAGAACTATGCCATTCCTTTAGCAATTAGTGTATGTTTGGTGCATCATGATCCTTTTTATCTTTTGGTTTATCTATGCTATTAATCAATCTAAAATACCAATACCCAAAATTGTGGGTGTTAAGCCCCAAAACCATTACGTGGGGGATCCACTACCCAACATTTGTATAATTTTATTTTATTCTTTTCACTTCTTATTCACATGCATCTCTTATTCTTATTTTTCCTATTTCTGCATTAAGTATTGATGCTTCTTTTGCTGTAGGGTTGGGTTAAATGATTGAAGCAAGTTATTTTCAAGTTATTTACAAATTCACAAGCATGATTCATCCTTATAACAACTTTGAAAAGTCATATTCATCATTGAGCTACCTGGATTGGTTTACTAGTTCACAAATCTAGAATTTATGGAAGTCGCTTCTAGCAAAATAGTAGTAATATTCTACTAATTTTTATAATGTATTAATGAACTTCATTTGAGTTGATTCCACCTGTATTAGGTCATAAAAACATTTAATTTAATAAAAAACCCACCCCAATGAATTTTCACTAGTTAGATTAGGCATTTGATAGGTTAACTAGCTCACTAGTTCTTCAATTTCTACTTTTTAGAGTAGTAATTTTCTGCTATTTTTTAGCACGTGTTAACAACGATATTTTGGAGTGATTCCAATTGGAATGGATTCCTAATACATCCTACATAAGAAAAAAATTGTCCCATCCCATTTTCATTTTATTTACTTGGTCATTCAAGGAAGTATCTCCTCATGTAGTAATTTTGTTTTGCCTGTAGCACTCATGTAGTAGTTGTAAACTTAAACATATTTTCTCCAAAATCTTGGTTTTTTTCTCTTAGGATTGAATCATAACCCCTATGATATAAATCCATTATTGAGGAATAATAAACACCAATTAGGACATGCCCTTTCACAAAGTATATTAAGCCTATTTATTTGAATTCATGCTCTTATGATTTCAATTACAAATTGTTGTTCTTTCCTAGGATTAATTTCTTTTCAAAGTAATATTTCCATTTTTGTAGTTAGTTTAGGCTTTGATTTCATGAAATTCAATCCATTACATCAGATCAACTAAGTAAGGACATGTTGTATACTTCCCATATAGTGCTAGCACCTCTTACGTTTGTACAAACCCCGGGTTGATAATTTAAGTCAGTAGCCTTGGGAGTTCTGACATTATTGTTGCAATACTGGGGCTCATCATTACGTTTTAGAGACACAAATTAATACTAAAATTCCTAAATGAGATGTTGAGTTAATGTTATTGCTTCCAAGAAAAGTAATGATATTAATGCTTAAAAATAAGAGACAATGCTCATGTAAACAATATCAATATCTTCCATTGGAAAGTGAAAGTGAAAAATTAACTTAATGTAGCTCCATAAGTTCCAAATAGATTGCTTGCAAGAAAATGAAATAGAAGGAAAAACGATTCAATAGAGTGACACAATAATGTTCAAGAATAACCTAAATGACATGTAAATATGAATTGACAATGATAAATAAATGTATTCAAGAGACTTGTGAAACCTAGAAGGTGGATGGATAAACTAATCTAAGCTTGCCAAATAATTGCAAAATACTTGCTTGCGCAAAAGAAATATTGCATGTGTTGTAGTATATTTACATATAAATGGAAATTGCAAACATAAACCAATCTCAATTTATGCAAAAATGAAAATAGATATGAGTGTTATGTTAAGAGATTGATCATGCATGGATGACCTTAGCAATGAGATTAGAAAACAAGCATTATAGAAACTAAACTAAAGAGATTATTCCACCCACAAGAAAATATCCTCCCTCTAAATGGTGAGAAGGGATACCATGGGAAAAATCTGAAGCTCCCTCACAAGAAAAAAATAATCTTTTTATTAGTGATAATAATTAAAATTAGACTTACCTCGTCATGATGATGTTCTAGTTCCATCAATATCCTTATGGTCAACCTCCATATGAATATTTCTTCATGTATTAGAGTTCCCAAGGATTGAACTAGATTTCCAAGTTACATTGTTTTCTTCCAGAGATTAGTATTATTGGATGTTAATCATTATTTACATATTCTAGAGAAAGTATAATCTTTTATACATCTGTAAGTAAGTAAACTTCTTCCTTTTAAACATCATACAATCATATTAAGCATGTTACCAGAGTCTACACACATTAATCTTAACCAAGAGTCACTTCCAATGTGGACCCTTATGCCTCTTGTTCCATCATCTAGGTATTTGTCTTATAATGAACCTACATCCTGACCCATTGCATTTCCTCATCCCTTTACTAGTATTGTTTCCACATTACATGGAATGTATACTAACCTTGTCATAGTGCTTCTCCCAAGAACTTTTCATAATGATGGTTCTTTTAGGATCATGATGATACACCGAAGAAAGATGACTACCTCTAATATAATGTTAGATAATGCAGGATTAGCAATATGAAAAATGGTATATCTATCTATTTTTAAATACTAGATGATTTCTACAAGGAAATAAAACCAATTAGACTCTACATATGCTACTACCAAATTCTTCTATTTACAAAATTAAGTAAACAATAACACATACTATTATAAAGGAAAGATCAATATTTATAGAGAACCTGATCGAGAGAGTGCCTTCTTTAATAGTAAAGATCCTTTACTTCTTCTTTCTTTGGCTTTTTCTTTGGTTCTCCAAATTCCTCAGCTATGTGAACCTCACTTGTTTCCTTTCTCTTGTTGTTATGTAAACTAGGATAAATTTCCCTCTTATAATGTCCATACTCATTGGATTTAAATAATTGAACCTTGGACATATCATTCTTCTTGGACTTCACGATCTTTCCCTTCTTAAGCATCTTGACTCGAGTTAGAAAGGCTTGAGACTGTTCGTCTGATCCAATTTCATATTTTATCTTTATCCTTGATTCTTCCAAGATGCATTGTTCCCACAAATCATCAAAGTGATTTGAATCTTTCTTAGAGTATATTCTTGTAGAAAATCCACTCCATTCTAGTGGTAATGAATTTAATACACAAACAGTCATTTATGAATCATAAATTATCTCTCCAAGTCCTAGCAAGTGATTTATTAATTGAGAGATCTTCATAAATAAGGATGTCATGTCATAATCCTTTTATTTCTTCATCTTGTATATTTTATTCCATATAAACATCTTTTTTCCTCATGTACTCACAGAGTACAAGTTCACTAATTTGTCATATATAGTCTTGGAAGTTTTCAAATTTGCAACAAATGGAACAAGAGGATCCTTAACAGATTCAACAATGATCCTTTGTACCCATACTTCCCCTTTCTTGTATTTTTCTATATCTTGAGCTTTGTCTTTGCTAGGTTCAATGATTTTACATGTTACATACTCCATTACCTCATGTTCAGTAAGTTTCATGTCAATTTTTTTCTTCTCAACTAGGTAATTTGATGCTTCAATGAACTTATTGCTCTCCTTGAAAAAACAACTCATATGACTTGTGGATTCAAACATAGAGTAATAATATGATACTTAATTCATAACCAATAATCTCCTCTTCCTTAATGATGTCTTCAACCTTTCTTGATGCCATCGAGACCTTTGAAGAAACTTCAATTATGTCCTTGAAATATGTTTCCTAAGATTTCTTCAACAACATCTTTAAAGAGTGAGGAATGACACCAAGATCCTTTTGATGCTTCCTTATTTCAAAGACCCTTTAGATAGATATCCTTTTCTTCGGAGACAATCTTTCTTGTACTCTTCCTCTCAAGACTTATTTTGATGAGAGCTTGATGTACTATTGATATTCTTCAATGTATAAATCCTCCTTCCATATCAATAGGTCTTCTAATTCCCTTCTTTCACAAATATTTCCCATTGACAAGTGAAACCTTCTTTGTGTCCATAAGAGAATGTTTCTAGTTGCCTTCTTGTTCACCTTAGCTCTGATACGATGTTGAAAAATCCAAAGTGGAATATTATTAATTCCAATATTCCTTAACCTTATCATTGCTTGTGAACTTAGATAATCTTGTTTGTGTTATTTAGTTAGATATTTTAATTAAACAAGTATAAAAAACAAAGACAATAGAAGACACACAAATTAGGCTCTTATCTAGGGAAAAACCCTTCTAAGGAGAAAACCAAGAACACTCTTGTCTTCTTTTAGAATCTGCTTCAAATGAAACACAAAGACCCAATTCTTGGATCAAGTCCTCCTTCAAGTACCAATTCAGCCCTTCCATGCAAGTCCTTATCCTAATCTTTCTCTAACTAGCTCTAATATTGT
Organism: Pinus taeda; assembly: GCA_000404065.3. Classification (NCBI taxonomy): domain Eukaryota; kingdom Viridiplantae; phylum Streptophyta; class Pinopsida; order Pinales; family Pinaceae; genus Pinus; species Pinus taeda. The sequence continues at coordinate 49,956 of APFE030001490.1, read as the reverse complement.
AAGTTGGAATTGCCAGCTTCAAGCCTACAGCTTTGACATGGAAGCTTCAATATGACTTCTTTGACCTCCAACTTCGACCCTATAGCAGCTGCAAAAGCCATAATCCATCTTCCTCTTGAGACCTTTCTTGAAAAATATTAATCCTTCCAAGGTGAACTAGATCAAGGTAAAATATTCTTCCTTCTAGAAAGAGGAGACTGCAATTCGTCCTAATATAACTCCAATCTATAATTTTAGACCTTATGAGAAGATACAAAAGCGCTTCTCATTTGCACGTGTGAGAGAGATAGAACCCAAGACAATTATTTGTGTCCTTCCTCTCCTCTTCTGAACCTTTGCTCTCTTCTTCTTCGGCTTCCCAGCTATAGAACATAATTCCTTCTTGAGATCAAACTTGTGAGTGAGTGGATTGCAAATGAGTTCAAACTTCTTCTTTATATACCATTTCTAAGGGGTTGAGTTCCCTCCTTTAGGCTGACTTGAAGTTGTCAGGGCCAACTTGTACTTTTATAGTTTCCAAGACTTCCTAGACTCAAAAGTAATTATTTTTCAAATTACATTTTTGCTCGAAGGGTCTTATTAACGTGATGTTGAATTATTTGACTCATTACAATAAATCATAAGAGCTAACAAACCTTAGAAGCATGAAGAACATGATTTTACCTATAATACCGTCAATATGACTCATCAAGGACCAACATGATGACTACAACATTGTTATTTGTTTCTTGAATGGAATTCAACATAGTAAATGGCATATGTAAGGAAAGTTGGTAAGTATTTAAAAAAGCAAGACAAGATCCAAGACCAGTTGGACTACCTTGAGGACAGAATCTCCCATGTTAAGAAACAGGTATAAAACTTTCCTCAATGCCCTCAAATATCGAGGATGGGTTTTGATATTCCCAATCCAAGCCATTCCTCTAGCAATTAGTGTATGTTGGGTGCATCATGATCCTTTTTATCTTTTGGTTTATCTGCGCTATTAATCAATCTAGGCCTTGTTCTAGGGTAATAATTATGGTAAGAGTGAGGCCAACAATATTTCAAGTAATTGTAATTGTTATAATTCTATGAATTTATAGAAGACCTTGATTTACAAAAAAAATGGTAGAAAGGACATAACTACTTTTGAGATAGATCTCAACCTTTGATCTGTTAGAATATTCTAGAATATATCATAAAGGTTAAATCAATACCATCCACATAATAATGATTTGTAATCAAATTAAAATTCTAGAAGTTTTATTCCAAAATAGACATCCATCTTGGGTTAATAATAAAAAGGGAAATTTTAGGGGCCAACATATGTAAATGGATTAATCTTCCATGTAAAAAAATCATCAATTTCTATTTCTTTTAGACGATTAGCCCAAATTTTATAGGATAGTATTATTTTACCTTGAAAATCACCAAAGTTTTATATAAACTATAGAATCTTCCGAAATTTTTGAAAATTTTACAAAAATATCATGAAACATTTTATAGTGTGCATAGTAGCTTATTAATTACTAGACTAAGTGACCTTGAATGCATGATGGGAGGTTTGTCATGGAAAAGGTGGTAATGTATGTGTTGTTAAATGTGTAAGTAGTTATACATGCAAAGTTGTAACTACCTCCCTCTCACCCCCTATACTTTCTCATGTTGAGGAAGCTGTTACTTCTTGTTTAAATTGATCCCCAATGTCTATTATGAAGGCGGGGTTACCAAATCTGTCATTTTCACAAGTTTTCATAGTTAAATTCTGATACCACCATTATATTTAGCTCATTGATATCTTTCAAACAATACCAATTTTACCTCGATCCAAGTCATGTATCAAAAGTTATGGCAATTTGTAACTCGTTCTTAAAAAGGGCACTTTAATAAACTGGCCACATGGTCATGTAACTCTGATATGTCATCTTAATGGGACCCGCCATAATAGTCCACATCATGATGCTTGATGGAATCACCACTTAAAAAAATCTAAATTAAACAAATATGAGGGGGTAGTTGGTGGTGAGTGATGGGAAATGGACAAATTTGATGATGGAAACATGATTGGGTAGGTTGTTCTTCCACCAACTTGCTAGATGTGTTATAATATGTGATGGTTGCAATGGAAGGCAATGGGTGGTGGGTGGCGTAAAACCCTCTAGCACTCCAAGTTCCACCTATAACCCACTCTCTCTAGTCTTAAATCTACTTTGATTGGTACTTGGTCATTATTTAAATCTTACCTAAGTTGCAAGTTACGATCGATGGCTAATGGCCAACCTTCATGACATGATTATGTTGGGGATTAGTTCCACCAGTGTTTGCTTGATATTAGTCCTGCTAGCGTAGGAAAGAAGCTAATCTCTCCCATTGCTTATTAGTCTTGATAATGTGTGTGCATATAAGATACGAGTTGGGTTTATAAAGTAAGAAGGTGACTACCACACCTTGCCTAACTATACAAAGTCTTAATGCATAATATAGCCCAAGGCCTAAAGCCCCAAGGGGATGTGTAATTAGGGAAGTTAACACCCAAAGCTTAGACGCACAAATAGGAAAAGGATTCCAATGTCGAGGTTATTTGACAACTACTCTCCAACAAAAAGCACAGTAGTGACTCACTCACTATTACTGGATAAATTGTTCCTGCAGACAACATTGATATCCCTAGATTTGATACCTAGATTTACAAAAAAATATTTAGAAATAGAAATATAAAGCTTTCCTTAAGTCCGTTGCAATTAAATCTTAGATTAAAACATTGATGAAAGGAGTGAGATAAGTGAGTCATACTTTTTTATCATAGTTTGTCTTTTCTAGTTACTCAAAAGAATGTATCTTTGAGCCTTGTCTTCAGTGCTCACAAAGAAAACACCCGTATAAAACATAAACAAACAATAATAAAAGAAAATCTAATCCAAATATGATTTGCCCAAGACATATTATTATATATATATTATATATATATATATATATATACTATCATATATATATATATTATATATATGACAATGAAATGTATACCAAAAATCATCCAAACATAGACAATTGATTATGGGGAAATCAACATATTATTGTATTATCACAAGAAAATGGCTACAATTTGATGCCTTCTCACTATAGATTCCCCTTCCATCTATTCCTCATCTCAACGCCTTTCTTCAAAAGCTTTAGGATCATAAGTTGGATACTTTAGTAGAGTTTCAATGAGAATTTAAGAGCCAAAGTATTTTTGAAATCAACGAAACTCTCTCTCTCAATTAATTATAATTGTATTTGTAGGCATAAAGGAGGCTCAAAAGAGGAGGTCAAGACTTAGTCATATAAGGGATGTGAGTTAGATCTAAATTAGTCAAGATAGATGTAATCCATGAGGCTTATCTTCTAGAAACTTCTCGTTTGTTTTATGTTAATTCATTTGTAAACAAAATGTCACATCATATGGATGTATATTTTTGAGAATATGGCCACAACATGTAGGTCCTCAACATGTTTAATCTACTAGTTTACCTAAGTTGAATCAAGTTTGAGCCCTTTAGTCGATGATGCACCCTTGAGACACAATGACCTATATACTTGATCTCTTACAAATTGATTCCTCTTCATTATTCATAGGATGGCCATTAGGTTCTTTGAGCTAGGAACTATTGAGAGTGATTGGTTTTGCTACATTCTAATCAATGTTTTAGATGGAATTAGACACTTTATCTTCTTCATGGATCCTATGATGTTTATTTTCCACCCATACATAGTTGTATAAAAGGGTTTTAAAGACATCATAGGAACCATACATAGTCCAAATTGCTTATGGTAAAGTGATTAATGGAGCCTTACTTACCACATGACTAAAATTTTACAATCCTCTATCATTGATGCATGTAAATTCTTAGTAGTCTTGGACATATTTTTGTCATAATGTTCCTACATTTTTCTTTGTGCCTGGCAATCGGGTTTGAATAAGTTGAGATGCTTAAACAAAATCAAAAGAAAAATATGTTTTGGTCAATTGAAATTGGCATTAGAGAGATATGGAATTCATACTGAAGAGTTGATGTTAGAAGAAAACGAGGGAGATTTTCACAACGTTAAGAACTGGAATTCATGTTACATAAGAAAATGTGAGAGATACTATTGAATACATGAAGACATATTATTGCATCCCTATCTCAATATTCATCATTCCTTGCATTGTATAGCTTTGGAATAAAAAACCACAGGGTTCTCAATTTCATGTATTTTTTCTTGTGTTGTATATCTGCTAAGCTTGTATCTAGGCTAAATGTTACTGCAAGTTTATAATGATATTATAGGAAATAGATGGTTAGAATCTAGATGTTGAAAAAGTAGATAAAATTTCATATTTGTTTGGCATAGTCAAGACTCAATATCATGGGTCTCTACCAAGGTTTGACTTAAAACCATGGGCACTAAGAGAAAACAAAAAAACAACATATACACGGTAAAAAAAGAGGAATCTGAAATGAGTATGACATAGGAAACGAGTATAAATGTTGAGAGACAATAGGATTATGTGATGGCGAGTATGAATGATGAATGAGAGTGTGTGACTATGCTAGAAAGTATGATGACAGTTGGACATCATGTGTGAGAGGAGGAACAACTAATGTGAATGTTGAGTGACAATGAATATGAATGCTAAGGGCCAACAAGTATAAATATTAGAGGAAAATTGGTGTGAATGTTGAGGGGAAGATTAGAGAGAAATTAGAAAATAGAGAGAAGATCAAATTACAGTGAGAAAATTTATTGAATTCAAAGTGCAAAGAATAGGGATGTTTAGATTGCTTGTTGAAAATTTGAATGGTTGTAGAGTAGATTGTTATAAAGTGTTGAAATTAGGTTTTTGTAGATTGTAGAAATTAGACGAAATTAGACGAGACACCTAATTGAATTTGTATACAAAATATGAATCAAAGATCAAAAAGTGGATTAGAGTTTCCTATAGGTGGGTGCCTACTACCTAGAAAACCTTGAAAGGGGATTGGAGTTCTGTGAAGGTGCCTGGCTAGAAAAGCCTAAATGTGGGATTGGTGTCTTATGCAAGTGAGCACCTGCAAATAATGTAACAAAAGGTTGGTTCCTATATTCATCTCTAAAGTTGTTGCATGGGTTTTTTTTGTATAAGTTACCACATAAAACTATTTGTGTTATGTTTGATATAATGCCTATTCAAATTATGTGTGTTTGACTTAATATGTTATATAGGGTAAATAATTTTAGAATATAAATTCACCCATCCCACCCCTTGCCTCTTAGTATTCAAGAAATTTAGGCTCATTCTTTAGGGATATGATTAATGATATTTTTATATTTACAATGATGGATATGTAAGACCACTAAACAATGTTTTGTTTTTACTAGGGTGGGCCACAAATGAAATTATGAATGGCTTCTTTTCATAAAGTACCGCCCAAAAATTAAAAGAATCATTTATCCGAAATTAAAATTATTATTTTTTATATTGGGATATAAACGACACGACCATAATCGGTATCAGCCTTAACTAGTAGCCCCAATCTTGATATCGATTTTAGATACATGAAAAAATTGCAAGAAAAGAAAAACCAAAAAACGGTAGATAAATTAAAACAAGAATCTTCTATGTAAAATAATTCGGCCATAAAATGTTAATTTCATAAACCCAAAGTGCGAAGTAGAATAAGTCAATTTTTATAACATTGCATTGGTTTTACAGTACTGCTCGTATATTTGTGAGCTTCGTGGAAACCCTTATAGACTTCAAACCAGAATACTCCAATGTTTCATTTGAAGAAGATTTCTCGGAGTTGCTTGTGTTATTCGAAGCGAGATCCCAAATCAAATGGAAATAAAACATTTTATAAAACAAAAAATACTTATGAACTCGGGTGAAATTGCACCCCACTTGGAACAAAAATATAAGATAATTGGAATATATCATAGTTGGGTGTGCCTTCACAGTGCTGTGCTTTGGTTTGAGTTTAATTAGTTGACAATCCGGCAATTTTTCCTGATCTCCCCCTGCGACCCTGTCAACACACCTATCTGACCCATCTTCACCATTGCCCTTCCAAATTTCTTCCTCCATATGGACGGGTATTTGGAGTTGATCTTCACCATTCTGACTGTCGATGGAGTCGACATCAACGTCTGATCAGAGGTCAACACTCCACGTTTCACTTGAAGATCAATGTAATATTTCTCATCTAAACGTCTGGGTGTCAATGAATCCAAATGCACGGTTGGATCAGAATTTGAATTAGAAGTAGGGATTGGGCATTTGGCTTTCAGTGACAAAGCGAATCGAGGATCCATACTGGGATCCTGATGACCTGTTCCGCTGAAATTGTAAAGCCTGTTTGCGCTGAATGAAGAGCAATGAGAAACCCCGATAGAGTGCGCCCCTGAAAATATATTAAATTATGTTAAAATACGATTGACGATGGGATATCATACGTTCAGTTCAATCAAATATATATTTGGATTATTGTTAATCAGTAGCAGTAGCTACCTGAGAGAGTGACCATGTCTTCCACTGACAAAAATTTTGCAGCGAAATTTTGTGTGAGTTGGTTCACATTGAATTGTGGAGCAGGAATGTTCCCTGGGATGTCTGATGCTCGAGAAATCCTTCCGTCTCTTCGTCCCGCTGGCACTTCCCAAATTAATCCGCCAGCCTGCGCTAGCCAATATGCGGAAATATGAATATAAAGATATAGTTACAATATCACAGAGCGAGAAATAGAGGGTATGGGTAGGTTAATTACTTGGTGGGCGCTATAGTATTTAAAGGCATCTCACCTTGGAGCGTAAGTGGATAAGGGTGAATGGCGATGGCAAATTTGACTGGGATATAGGGACACATGTACATTGACCGAGGAACATGATGCCCAGTGGAACAATTCAATTCAACCTTTCTCGCTTGCCTAGTGGAAAGATGCAAGAAGGTATTTAAAAATGCAGTAGTCTATAAAGCGACTTTTTGAATGCCTTTCAGGCGGATTTTCCCGGTCAAAATCCGGCAGGAATTCATTGGAATCCCAAGTTTGATAGCTAGTTTCTGCACAATCAATGGCTCCCAGGGGTTTTTCAGGGCGCTGAATCCAAATATGCAGTTAAAAAACTATTTTACCTGCTAAAAATCAAGATTTAACCTCATTTCTTCCCCCGGATTCAATCACCGGAATCTCCAAAAAGTCGCATTATAGACAACTCCTTTAAAAATTAAGACAACTGGCGGGGAGGATGATAATGAAGGTTGGAACAAATTAATGAGCGACATTAATGATAGTGTAATAAATGAATTTCATCCTAAAGCTGTATTCACAGCCAAAGACATCACGATTTAAATCTCCGAGGCACGTTTATATATATATATATATATATATTTATTTGAATGAATAAATTTCAATTTTCATTTTCATTTTCACATCATTATATTGAAATTGCAGTTTTGTATTAGGTTGGAAATTTAACGAATTTTACTTTATAGATAATATAGAAAAGATAAAACATCCTATTAATAACATACAATAAGATTACCTATTATCCACACTTTTAAGGAGTCATTTAAGGAAGCGGAAGAACTATTTAGACAGTTAAAAGTGGTCGGAATTCGCGCAAAAAAAGTTCGCAAAATCTTGTAGAGACAGTTTTTGAATCATGTTTTTGATGGTGGAAATGGATTCAACACCATCAAAAATGTCTAGGACACCTAAAAATTTTGAATTTTAACAACTATAACTTGGATTTACAAAAATCCTTGCACGATTTTCTCTAAATATGACTGGAATTGCCATAACTTTCCAAGCAATTCCTCTAGCTAGTTAGACTATGGCCACTTTTAATACATGATTTTTTATAATAAAATAATAATACCTGGAGGGCCCACATATTTATGGCAGATGTTATAATTTTGATGATAGGGATTGATCCCATTATATATCCATATCCGAGTGCTAATCCTCACAATTAGTGTTGATCCGAGTGCTACATTGTTATTGTCTTTCTATTGTGAGACAATAGACTATATATATATATATATAATATATATATATATATATATATAATTTTTTTCCTTTTTTTTCAAGGAAAATTTTATTAGGAAACCCACATGATACTTCTTCACATTGTCATTGAATTCTTCAAAGAAACTTATCTGGAGGTCATGTGGCTTAACTTTTTGTCAGATCTGATGCTTTATCTTTGCCTTTTTACTAATCCTATTTTCTTTTGATCTTCTCCCATGGGATTCTGGGTGTCTTTTCCTATGCCCATTTTTTCCATAGCAAACACAAAGAAGAACATGATTGTGCATATCCTCCCTGCCTCTAAAATTCTTTCATGTTTTCTCTCACTACCTCTACACTCTCCATGAAAGGTAATTTGTCTAAGTCTCGAGCTGTCAGATGATGGAGTTGTTGACTGAGTTCCAAAATCCAAACTCTGACTAAAGGAATATGGAGTACTTCCAAATGATGTGCTTCTCCCAAAGAATTTATCTTACATTTTGTACAACACTATAAAATTTGTAGACATATTAGAAATGACAAGACGTTGTATTATAATTGTGTTTTACACTTCTTCTGTAGTGTTTTCTGCAAAAACTATATCACAATATATATTCTCGAGTTTAAGCACAATATATGTTCTAGGGTTTAGACACATTATGCTTTGCAACCATAATAGTGACAAGGATACTAGAATATTTCCCATCTAAATATCTTCCCATGGAATGCACAAGAACTGACATAGTAAACCTTTTAGATCCAATGAATAATGACATAAATTTCATTGAACGTTTTCTTTCTTATTTTCTATTCAACTATAACTCTATTGTAACGGCTATGACCACCCTCCAAAATTTTGGCTCGCATGCAAATTTGAGAGCCTACCTTGGATCCTGTGATCAATCGTTCCTTGGGCACTTATTGGGAAGGTGGTGATCTCAAGCCTCCTCCTTGATCTTAATATTTGTTCACGTTCTAATCTTTATGCAATATGTGTCATCTTTGGGCATAGGGATTGTTGTTTGTCACACAAAGGGAATGTTGTTTTTCATCAAGGGAAATCTTATGCGTTTTAGTTGTTTTTATTACACAGACATGTTTCACACTCACTTCACACACTCTTGTCATGAAGGTTGTTGCATCAAGTAGAGTATGTTTTATAGATTCTGGATGGTCTACATTGTATCATTAAGTGTTCGTGCATGATTATAATTGATTTCTATCACTCTTTACATATGTTTCACTAATTTGAAACTTACCAAGTTTCTCGAGCAACCTAGCCTCATCCAACTTTCTAGAACTACACACTTTGCTTCTACAACCCTCAAGCTTTTTTCCTTTCTTGATGGAACTGCGAAATGCATAGAGAGCCTATCCTCCCTTGGGATCCAGAATTGCACAGTGGTTTCCTCTAGTGTCCTTCCCCATCTAGAACCAATTGTCTCCAGAAACTGCGTTGTGTTGTCCCTCAACTGCCCAACCAGCACTGCTCTCTAGAAATGTGTAGAGCAGTCAGGCAGCTAACACTACTCTCCATAAATGTGCAGAGAAGTCAGGCAACCAACACTACTCTCCCGAAATGCGCAGAGCAATCTCGTAGCCAACACTACTCTCAAGAAATGCACAGAGCAGTCTGGTTGCCTGCATTAAGAAACTACCCGGAGGTGTCCTCCAAGGACCCCAGCTCGCAGTAGGGTCCTGTCATCATAAAAAGTGTAGTATTGTCCCTCAACTGCTCAAGCTGCACTGCACTCAGAAATTATGCAGAGCAGGCAGCCCAACCTTTCTCTTGAATATTGCGCAGATAATCTCGGTAGCAATCATTGTCCGCTAAAAATTCACTGAGCTATCTCCGAGCGACTACAAGAAAAGGTGACATGTTGCATCACTCTCAAGGAGTTGAGGAGAAGGAACAAGAAACTAGGTTATGATCGGGACCTCATGTAAACTCTTTCAGATGCATGATCATCTCGAGGGTAAGTATGGTAAGTAAAGAATATATTTTGAAGTACATATCTTAGTGAAGCTTGAAGGACTGTTTGTCATTGTCATATCATTATTTTTTCAATAATATGCGTGTTTGAAAGCACAAAATCATTTCATTTGTTTCCTCTACGTGTCTTGCTTCCTTTTCGCTTGTTTGACCAACTGTCTTCTTTGGCATGTTGATCACTATGTCATGCTTGCGAGCTTGTTCTGGTAATTTAGAAGGTTTGTCTTTGTGTGTATGAGTTGTTTTCACTATGTCAAAATCAGTCACACTCACACACAAAGTTGTAAACAATTTCGCACTAGTGTCGTCATGATCATTCAAAGATATATTTCAATTGTCGCACTTGTCGCTCTCAACCTTCGAGTTAGTCTCACTGAGCACATGTTATCTTGTTGGTTTGAGGTGTCTTGTCATTGAGTCGTGCTAAATTTGTGATCACATTGTTGTGTCTGCATGAGTACAATTGCTTTCACATTTAGTCAATTTTCTTGAAAGTATGTCAACCAGACAACCCTCTGTTAACCAAACCCAATCTCTGTGACCTTGCACTACTACCCAAAACTGCGTAGAGCTTGAGGTTGTCCTCCAAGTAGTTTTCTCTATGCAACTCTGGAAATGAGCCAGCTAAATGACTCCTAGAACTGCGCATAATTTGCATGAGAAATCGATCTAGTATGTGGTTCCCACAAGACCTCCCATTAAGCCACGAGCTTGTCAACTGGAGAAAGAACTTGCACTATGAACTTGGGTTGTATTGAGCTCCAAAATTGTATAGAGTTGTCCTTCCAGCCCTTCTTCCCCATTCTACAACCAGCCCAGGAATTGTGCATTGCTATCCTGCCATGCCATCCCTTCTTCCCCACTCTGCAATCAACTCAGAAGTTGTGCATATCTATCCTACCAACCCTTCTTTCCCTCTTTACAACCAGCCCAGGAATTGTGTAGAGTTGTCCTGCCCAGCCCTTCTTCCAGGCTCTACAACCAAATCATAAATTTCACAGAACTATCCAAGCTTAGACTATTTCTTAGGATTACGAAGTCTTGACCAACAATTCCCACAACCTGACCTTGTGCTCCTCTGGAAAACTGTACAAATTTAACTTCCAATGCCACCTGCTTCCTGCATTGTCTTCCCAAAGAAATTACGTAGACCCTAGCTGGATGACCTGCCGAGTGCTCCCTTGGAAAATTGCGCAGATTGGCCGAGCAGCTCCCCAACACGTCAGTTTGCCTTCCTCCCTCAAATTTCATAGTTTTTCCTCCCAGCTGGGTTTTGCCCCACAACTGTCAATGTTGTCTCGGATTGCGAAAATTTGTCTCCTAGTGACATTTGCAAAATTTTTCACCACAGTGCTCTAGAGCCTTACATCAAAACTTGTGTTGTTCTCCCACAGTATCAGTGCCTTGTCCCTCTCCTGGTCACCTACACCGAAATGGAAAACAATGCATCATGATAGACTAGGATATTTTTTGGATTTGATGTCGGTTCATCATGAGTGATTGCAAGAACAGGTACATCGATGAAACATGGTGCAACAATGAACGTGATGGAAAAGAGGTGCATGCTAGAAGACTTTCTCACAGTCGAATGAACATATGAAGGATGTTGAGCAAGCAAGCGAAAGGGACACATTCACATGCACCATCAAGCAAAGATCAAGACCATCAAAGACCCCACACAATTTGCCATGCAGAGGTGAAGAAATGTTACATCGAGAGCATATCATCACTCAGTAGCAGAAAACCTCAACATGAGCACCAGAGTCAGCCAATACATGTCAGTGGTGTCATGTCAAGTTGTGTCGTGGGTTGTCTCGGCCACATCACTACTATGGGCCATACTTGTTGTAATCAATGTAATGTAAAGTGGAAGTCGAAGAGACCCACATTTGAAGTCGCAGAGTCATGTAAATTCAAAAATTCATAGGAATTCAAACAATCATGAGGGAAGCCGAAGAGTGACAAGGGTCAGTTATACCCCCTTAGCTATATATACCCCTTCATTGTACGAGCAAAGTATTTTTCACCTTGGCTCCTCCCACATAGCCTTGAGAGACTGTAGTATGTTCTTTGAGGAGCGAGGAGTGGCTCCAATGTCCCACTCCTAGCGCTAGTGATGTATGGTGTATAGATGTGTCTTGGGTCTTTTTCTTAATTCAGACACTTGTCTCAGGCCAACATGTTTTCACGCATGTTCTGTATCCGTTTGTAAGACTACTCTTTAAATGTTTGTAATGCATGTTTTCTTAACTTGTACTAAGATAGTTGAACTACTTCAGTTATTTTAGTACTCATATTATTGAAGACGTGTTGTATTTCTTATCATTGTTGTCTCGTCCATGTGGACTACTCTGTCAAACGTTAGACAAACCATCTTTGTGTATTTCTTGGTGTTAACGACCATCACCTTCATGTGGACTATTCTACTGGATAGTGTACGTGTTTTCCCTTGAGCTTTGGTTTTCACGACTACCACATCTGCTATGGACTATTCCGTTGGATGTTGGACACACCGTTCTTGTTGTTCGTGTGTGTCTCTTCCTGGGTTGGGATTATTCCCTCTCATCAAGAGGCTCACTTTTACCTCCCCCTTTTGACAATAAGAGAACCCAGACACAGAGTTACATTAAGAACTCACCAAGCATACTCACCTCACTTTCTTGAAGTTACAAGCATAACACTCTCATGTGTTGAACAACAAGAGCTAAGTAAAATCTCTAAGATAATGGAAACTGGGCAATCATACCAGATGGGACTCCTACACCTAACAGTGTGAAGTCTAGTTGAGACTTCATACCAAGGAGATCCCCTTTGTTGGTGGTTCCAACACTGTCAATAAACTCAAAAATACATTGGATTCTGTAAAAAAAAAATCATTGAGACAATGACCCTTTCAGTTCCTTCCTATTTGCAGTGAGAACAAAAATTGTGAAATGTTTTGAGGGAAGTGTGTATTATATCCATGTCATGTGAATCACTTTGAGACAAACTCGCTAACTTTGTCCCACCGAACAATTGTTTGTATACATGCTCGAATTTTTCTGACTTTCCTTCTAAGAATACGGTCTGGTAATATCAGAATTGAGTTCACGACCTTCTCTTCTCTTAGGGAGAAATTGTGCATAGGAGTTGGAAAAATTAATGAGAAAGGTCATGGGAGGAAGAAGGAAGGTTGGATATGTCTTTTGAAAATTTGAACGAATAGTGGGTAGGAGATGCCTCAGATTTGACATTGAACGAGGGGTGTTTTTGCATGGGTAAGAGAATCAACGAGTTAAAATAGTCAGCTCTAATATCATTACCAGCTAGGATGAATAACTCCATGCTTGAATGAATTTTTTCAACTCATAGCATGCATACATACAAGAGGAATTAACCTTTGGTTTCATCTTTTAAGAGCTCCAAATGACTTTTCTTATTCACCTATGACCCTTCATATTTCTCTTAGATTAATACTTTCAAATTTAGATTCAATGTACTTCAATCCCTAAGGATTAGGTATCTAACATTTCCCCCTTAATTTGAAGGGGTTTTTTGTGAGCCCAAGCATCATTCTCAACATTTCAATTTTTTATCTTCCAAGTGCTTTGGTGAAGATGCTTGCAATTTTCTCATTTGAGGATCAATGTCTAAAATGAATAGTTTCGTCTTCTACATGATATTGAATCAGATGGTACTTAATGTTGATGTGATTGGTTCAATCATGGAATATAGGATTCTTGGCCAATTTTACAGCAGAAGTATTGTTAACCAAAATAGTATAATGTGCCTGTTCTCCTGAAAATTTTATAGGTATTTTCCTGAGCTAGAAAATCTGTTTGAATCTTGCAGTTCTTGCTTCCCTCCCTGCTCTCAGAAGATTTTTGCATATTTCACTTCTCACTTCCACTCCCCGCTTCCAACATCCTTGAGATAGATCCCCTAAGGGCTAGGGTTAAAATGTGAGCAATGTCATGGAAAATAAAACTACCAATGGGTACAAAAATGAACTCAAGGAATGGTAAGAACTACATGGGCGAGCCAAGGAACTCCATGCAAATAAGCTAAGAGAGTTGAGCAATTCAACATATTCAGAAACAATTTTTTCTTACTTGGGAATCTAGTTGTTATCTCATGTGAAACCTTGAGGATGAACTTATGAGGTGCCTTGAGTGGAACCGTTCTGCTCATCGCTATTAGATAGAGAAATTTTAGTTTCTAGTTCCTCCAAAAGATGGATTAAAAGGTTTGAAATCATGCCTAGACTTTATCATTAAGGGAACCTTAGGCCTTATGATAGTGTTCACAGGCCAGTCAGGGCCAACTTAGGGCAGTGAGCATCATGTGACATAAAGGACGAGGGAGATGGCTTGAATAAAGAATTCACTACTAAACTCAACCCAAGCAAAGATCTGCTATCCTAGTTGTTAGAATTATTCATTACCATGTGTCTTACAAATAGTTGCAACAAAGTATTAACATCTCAGGTTACATATGGCATGCCAACAATGGATTCAACCACGAGGTTGAGAAACCACGAATAAATATTTCAAGAGATTTCGGACGTGAGTCTTGGTACCATTTTAGCCAAATCACATGCATACCATTGTTCTATTCAAAATTACACCTTAAGGAAGAAACTCTAACTTTTGGCCTATGTCTGTGTGATGTGCATTCTAATCCATAAATTTCACCCCTTGTTATAGACATTTTTGGGCACTTCAACCCCAATCATAAATGTCCATAAAATGAGGGCTCCTAAGTCCCTAAAAGTGTTGCTTCACTGCCTAAAGGAACAAGGTCAACTGATTACATCATCTCCCAGAAGTTTTCCACTGAAAACTTCTCATAAATGGTCAAAAATGGACCATACTGAAAGCTCAATGCAGAGGGTGCGATGCATATCACCTTCCCAGTGTACAAGGTGCGATGCATACTGATTTTCTCCTCTGTAGGGTGCGATGGTCATGAATGGACAAATGGCAGGGACAAAAATGCGAGGTGGAAGATCATGGAATCTTCCAGAAGCTTCTCCTTTGACACTTGCCACTCCATTTTCGACTATGGATGAGTAAGAGATCATCATTCTCCAAGTGGAAGTAGGAACTATCAGAGAGAAGACACTAATCAAGATCCCAGAAGATGACTCACCTCTTTGTAATCATCTATATATGGATCCCTCATCACAGAGACACAGAGGCTGGAATTTTGTATCTTATAGAGAAGTGTTGTTGGTTTTCTGGTGTACATTCACAGTGTTGGGTGATCTAGCTTTGCTTGAGGTGAAGAAGGGCTTCTTAGCTAGAGGATGATGTTGGGTCAGAGCACATGGTTGTAATCCTCTTGCTACTTTTCATCCGAATAAAGCTATTCTTGTTTCCTTCCATATTCTTGTGTACTTGTTTATATATGCATGTATATGGTTAATACACATTTGATCCTGTATTACTTATGAATTTAGATCCTTGTTTCTTGCATAGTAGTATGTTATTGTGATTCCACAGTTTCTTTTGAAGTTGGGCACATAATAGTCGCGGTGGACTATTAAAAAACAACGGCGAAACGACTTCCCTCTTCTTTTTCAATCACTTAGTCTCCAGATTCAGCGTTCCACAGGCCATAGTCACAGATCATGGATCGCATTTTCGCAATCACATGATGGTTGACTTGACTGCCAAATTAGGACTGTCCCACGACAGCTCTACTCAATACTATCCGCAAGCTAACGGACAAGTTGAAGCAATCAACAAATTCCTAAAGCGCATGCTGCAAAGGATGATTGGAGTCCACAAACGGGATTGGCACCTAATCCTGTACTCGGCCTTGTGGGCATACCAGAAATCGGTAAGAAATGCAACCAGATTCACAACTTTTCAATTGGTGTACAGTCTGGAAACAATCTTACCGGTTCAATGTGAAATCTCGTCCTTCAAACTCGCAGTCGACCTTCTCCCTGGAACCTCAGAAGAAGAGGATCGTTTCTTGGAACTAATCCATTTGGATGAAACCCATCGTAATTCAGCTTCGGCTAACAAAGCTCATAAGAAGCGATTCAAAGCACAGTTCGACAAGAATGTCAAACCTCGCGTCTTCTCAGAAGGTGACCTGGTCTTACTTTACTACCAGGAATCCGATAAATTGAGAGCATGGAAATTCAAATCGTTATGGATGGGTCCCTATATTGTTAAACGAGTATTAGCAAAAGGAGCCTACGAGTTGATGGACTATGATGGGATTCCACTG
>APFE030001490.1:9814-28788 GCA_000404065.3 Pinus taeda | reverse complement strand
TCCTAAGTCCCTAAAAGTGTTGCTTCACTGCCTAAAGGAACAAGTTCAACTGATTACATCATCTCCCAGAAGTTCTCCACTAAAAACTGCTCATAAATGGTCAAAAATGGACCATACTTAAAGCTCAATGCAGAGGGTGCGATGCATACTGATTTGCTCCTCTGTAGGGTGCGATGGTCGGGAATGGACAAATGGCAGGGACAAAAATGCGAGGTGGAAGATCGTGGAATCTTCCAGAAGCTTCCCCTCTGACACTTGCCACTCCATTTTCGATTAGGGATGAGTAAGAGATCATCATTCTCCAAGTGGAAGTAGGAACTATCAGAGAGAAGACACTAATCAAGATACCAAAAGATGACTCACCTCTCTGTAATCATCTATATATGGATCCCTCATCACAGAGATCCAGAGGTTAGAGTTTTGTATCTTATAGAGAAGTGTTGTTGGTTTTCTGGTGTACATTCACAATGTTGGGTGATCTAGCTTTGCTTGAGGTGGAGAAGGGCTTCTTAGCTGGAGGATGATGCTGGGTCAGAGCACATGGTTGTAATCCTCTTGCTACTTTTCATCCAAATAAAGCTATTATTGTTTCCTTCCATATTCTTTTGTACTTGTTTATATATGAATGTATATGGTTAATACACATCTGATCCTGTATTATTTATGAATTTAGATCTGTGTTTCTTGCATAGTAGTATGTTGCTATGATTCCACAGGTTCTTTTGAAGCTGGGCAGACAAGAAGAAGCGGCGAAGCTCTATGGAGAAGGAGAGGAAATCAAGCGCAAGACTCAGGTTAGACTTCTTGGTCCTCCTCTCATCTATTTTCATATAAGGAAACAACAGTAGACTTTGATTGTTTGTTTCTAAGATAGCCACCCATCTTAGTGGGAATAGCAGCATCTGAGTGGACACTATTCTCGGATAACACCCCTAGAAGAACTAGTCCAAGGGATGAAAAAACTTTGAAAAACCTTAAACTGTGAGTACAAAAGCATGTTGCTTCAATTGATGCTTCCTTATATTTACTGAAAAAACCCATGAAAGACCTTGTTGAAGCATCCATGCAAAATTCTTGACAATGTCACATATTGCAAGCCTTCTTTTACATTAATCTTTTTTCTTGGAAATATTTCAATTAGAAATTAAGTATGTTATATGATTCAAGGTACATGTAATCTCTTTCTCACAATGGTTTTAATTCTGCATAAATATTCCAGGATTTTTTAGTATTCTTGTAAAATGTTGGATTGATAGGAAAATATGTGAATGCTTCTTATGGTGTTGTTTGTTTCAACACAGAGTTGGTGAAATTAATCTATTCTATCATGCCAAAGCTTATTCATAAAATCTAAGGCTTTTGTGTGTTGGTGAAAATAAACTGCTAACTTATGTTAAGTTTGAAATTAAATTGGTGAAAATAATCTGCTAATGTCTCCACAAGATTTCCATTTTTCCTATGGAGTTGATGGTCCCATTTGTACAACGTCTCCTTTAGTCAAAGTTCACTCTTATTAGTGTGCCGAGAGAGCACTCGAGTTTAGAAGCTTTGGATCAAGGTTTACAGGTTCATGACCACATTATTAAAATTAGATTCGAGGTATACAACTTTGTGGGTAATACTCTTGTGGAGATGTATGCCAAAAGTGACTGCATGGAAGAATTTTGTAGGGTATTTTACCAAGTGTATGAGTCGAACGTTGTCACATGAACTTTTATGATCTCGGGATATACTCAAAATGGGAAAATCGTGAAGGTACTGAAGGTTTATAATTGAATTCGTAAGTTGGGAATTATGCAAAACTCATTAATTTTGGTTAGAGTTCTAAGAGCATGGGCATCCTAGGAATTATTTGACTTGGCTCACAAATTCATAGGAATATTGTAAAAATTGGTGTATTCTCATATGTCACTGTGGGCAATGCTCTTTTTGACATGTATCTCAAGTTTGGGTATATACAGTCAACCACCAGTGTTCAATATAATGCTTGAAAGGCATATAGATTCTTGGAATTCAGTGATAGTCGAATGTGTACAGAGTGGGAATAGTGATTAGGTTGTACAAATGTTTCAGCAAACTATAACAATTCACTTTTTCAAGTTTTCTTAGGGCATGCACTGGTTTAGAATCCCTTAAACTGGTCATAGCGAGGCAATGCAAAATTTGCTTTGAGTCTTTGTACGAAGTGCACTTGTTAACATGTATCAAAAATGTGGAATGTTGCACCATTGTTGCCAAATGTTTGATGAAATGCTTATATGAAATGTATCATGGACTGGAGTGATTGATATATATGCTCAACATGAGCATGGAAAGAAGGCTTTGAAACTCTCTTGTGAAATGTTCAGGACAGGAATGGGTGCAAAAGGGTATACCTTCACAAGTATACTTCTTCCCTATTCCATCCTAACAACCCTAAATCATGCAAAGATGGTTCATGCTTATATTATTAGGATCGGATTTGACATAAGTCTGCATGCAAAATGGCCTTATTGACATGTATGGAAAATGCAGTAGTATGTTTGATGCATTTCACGTGTTTTAACATAATGTTTTTTTAAGATGTTGTTTCATGGAATGAAATAAGAGTGGGGTGCACACTAAATGGTCATGGAAAGGAGGACCTTAAACTATTTGGTCGGATGCAAATTGTCGGTATAGAGCCAGATGAGTTCACTTTACTCATTGTTCTCGGGGCATGTGTGAGCCTAGCAAATGTAGGATAAGGTGAATGCATCCATAGTTACATAATCAAAACTAGCTATGAGTCCAATATCTAGATTGCAACATCTCTCACTGATATGTATAAAAAGTTTGCAAGCATCAAGTATGCTTGTAAGATTTTTAATAAAATGCCTAAATGCATCTTGATTTAAGGGAGTGCCATGATTACAGGATATACCTAGAATAGGTATTGGGAAGAGGCATTGAAAAACTTTGGCTAAATGCTACAACCAGGCTCAAAGCTAGATCAATTTAGTGTTTCCAGCGTCATCGGCGCTTGTGCCAACCTAACAGTACTAGAAATTGGAAAGCAGGTCAATTCTTTTGCTATCCAAAGTGTGATTGACACACATATCTTTGTTGGAAATGCCATTGTTGACATGTATGCAAAGTGTGGAAGTTTGGGAGATGCACAAAATTTGTTTCTCACAAAATGTGAATGTGATGTTGCCTCATGGAACATAATGATTTATGTATTTTCACAACATGGATATGGCAGGAAGCTGTGCAACTCTTCGACCAAATGCAACAAGTAGGCCTAAAGCCAAATAATATCGCTTTTGCTTATGTTATGTTGGTTTGTAGTAGCACTGGATTAGTGGATGAAGGGCGTAGGTTGTTCGATTCCATTGATCAAGATTATGGCATTACATTAACAATGGAGCATTGTGTGTGTATGGTTGACCTTTTTGGTTGTCCTAGGAAATTGAATGACACTTAAAATTTTGTTTGAACCAAATGCTTTGGTATGGCGGACCTTATTGTTTTCTTGTAGAATCCATGGAAATGTGGAGTTAGGGAAACAAGCAACAAAACATATTCTCAAGTTGGAACCATAAGATGCTCTAGCATATTTTCTTTTGTCCAATAAATATGTTGTTGCTGGAAGGTGTGATTGTCTCAAAAATGTGAGGAAAAATATGAAATAGAAAGGATTTAAAAAAGTAACCAAGAGTCAGCTGGATTGAGGTCAAAGGTAGGGTGCATGGTTTCAATGTCAAAGACAAAAGGCATCTACAAATAAAAGTGATCTATGAGAAGATGGAGGAATTAACCAAGCTGATGAAGGAGGAAAGGTATGTTCCAATACCAACTATGTTTTGCACGATATAGAGGATGAGCAGAAAAAACAATTTTTGTCCTATCATAGTGAGAAACTAGCAATTGTGTTTGGGCTTATTAGTATTCCTGGGAGAATGCCTATTCGAATCATCAAGAATCTTTTCATTTGTGGTGATTGTCATACTGCTTCTAAACTCATTTCTAAAATTGCAGGGCCGGAACTTATTGTGAGAGATGCTAGTTAGTATCATCATTTCAAGGATGGAATGTGTTCTTGTGGGTATTTTTGGCGATACTAAAATAAGAGACAATGATATGTATGTGATTCCTGCTTACAAGCAAAATTGATTGATTCCTAATCTCTAGCCTCTTGCATCAACAATGTATACTCCAAGCATTGGAAGATGATCAACACTAAATTAACAAAAAGTTGATCCTTGACCTTGCTAAATTTAGGATCAAAGCCCAACTAGTCTTTTTGAGAAGACACGGGTAATGTAAAACTGTATTTTCTTGGTAGAGCCAACCTTGTTGTTGGTAAGCACTATTGTGTTCTAGTTTCATGCCCCATTGTTCTCTTTTATTTCTAGTATCATGTTCCCTGGAACCAGAGGATATAATTACCGCTACAAAAGATGGTTTTTCCAAAATTATGTTTCTTTGCTTCTGTTTGTTGAAACACAAAAGAAAAGAGAAACAATGTTTGTTGTATCTAGATACAATCTTAGCGATGGTGTTTAGCTTTTGCAAGACTAGATACCTACTCTAAGAAAGATCACAAAATGGTGCTAGAAGTTGATGGGATGCAGGCAATGGATTAATTGTTAGGTGTTGTACCTTTGAGATAGTAGTTGGTTAGGCTACCAATGCCAGAGCATCTAAAATAATTGTTTTGGGGGTTTTTGGTTTTAATTTTGGATGACCAATGAAAGAAGACAGATGTAGGATTGAAGTAATTAATCCTTTGGTATATATTAATTACTTCAGCAAAGGACTACTATAAGACTTTACATAGTGATATAGGTCAAAATAGTGGTGAGTAAAAGACAGCAAAAAATATGATTATAGCAGTTTCCATATTGTAAAACAGAACAATCATAAGTTGGAAAACCTTCTGAATTACATTCAA
This sequence comes from Pinus taeda, assembly GCA_000404065.3. Taxonomy (NCBI): domain Eukaryota; kingdom Viridiplantae; phylum Streptophyta; class Pinopsida; order Pinales; family Pinaceae; genus Pinus; species Pinus taeda. Next base: position 23,873 of record APFE030001490.1, on the reverse strand, counting down.
AAGATTCAAGGCAGTACACTTAAGCTTACACAAGATGGTGATGATTTATGATTAGAGGGGATTTAAAGGCATAGATAGTTTCATTAATCCATTCTATTAACAGATGATCAATTCAGGAGCTTATAGGAATCAATTGATACTCTAATTGTTCCTACCTAGATATCTCTGCAAGTCATAAGCATATGAAGAAACAACACAATGATTAAAAACTAGAAAAACTTACAGGATAACAAAAAATTGTGTAAAACCATATTCAAAATCCTCTGTTTTGTATTAAGGCCCAAAAAGGCTAAGTACATCAAGTGTCTACAAAAGCTTCCTTCAAAGGTGACTTCCAAGTTCAAAGTGGAACCAACAGTCACAACTTTACAGCAATGCTATGAATCTTGAACTCCGAATAATTTACAACTCAACAAAGGAGTTATTTATACAACAATAAAACTACAAATATCTTAAAACTATTTAAGATTTATTCAAGGAAAGGAAAATATTTTCATGACAAGAAGATAGGGGCATTTATTGAACTGCTTCTTGTTGTCCCCTTTATTTAGGTTGTGTTGGCTTTTATTGTGTGATATTTTGCCTTTTAACTGATTTGTTGTTTGTATCTTCTACGCTGGAAGATTGCTTCATTTAACCCTTTTATTTGACTTCTTTAAACTCTGTAACTCTGGCTGAGTAACCTTTTGACTGTGCATTTCAGGTTTTACTGTTGTTTTCAACAATAAATCTTCATATTGTCTTCAAAATGTTACACAAGCTTTTTGTTTAAAAATATGGAACAACAGTCTTCTTACCTGCAAAATCTAGAAACTATTAAGAAAAATCAAGCAGCAGAGGGTCTTCAATGGCTCGACTGAGCTTGAAAGATTATCGGAGGAGTTTGGGGCATATCGGAGTCTAAAATGATGGCTACAATGGCCGCAAAGGCTTATTGGGCTGTGATGTGTAAAACAGACATAACAGAGGAAAGCCAATCTTCTTTTTAACCATCGAGTGAAAAAATGAACAGTAATGGAGTGAAAGAGAAACACGGAGAGATAAATCATGGCGGGAATGATTTAATTGTGGTTAAAAACGTGATTAGCAGTGAAATGGAGGCTTTTCGGGTCATTTTTCATTTAAATCGAAAATTGATTTAACACAGCAAATCTGAACAAACCGCATATGGCGGACTTGAAATTTTATTAACCCGAGCGGATAATGGCATCGAATCCAGGCTCAAATCGGCTATCGCAATCGGAGTAGGCAGGGGGTAGGTCTATTACAAAGGATCGCGATAGGGGCCAGACGTGACATAACATTAAACTGTATTATATATTTCGCTGGGTCTGTCGCAATCGGAGATCGCAACAGCAGAGGGGAATACTTATAACAAGACACTACGATGGAGGTGGATGTGATGTGGGAATAGGTCAATATATTTTTTGTTTTGGGTCCGGGTCCCATCGCGATCGGAGATCAGAGTCGGGGATTGCAATAGGCGGAGGGTTAAGCTTGACTAGGGACTTGTGTTATCCGTCGATGCGATTTTTCAAATAATACATAGTTTTATTTCAAAACTAATGTATATCATGTTTTTAGAGGTCCGTTGTTATATGTGATGCGATATGTTTATTACATAATTTTGTCAAATAAAACTAGGTATATGCATGTTTTTAAAGGCCCACAGCTTCATCGATTTGCGATGCAATATTTTATATAATGCATAGTTTCTATTGAAACTAAAGGGTTTTAAAGATATTTTAATAAGGAGCTATATTATATATGGGAAAAGGATATTTTAAGGGATTTATTACTATAAGGTTAGTGTTAATATGAAAATATGAATGGAAGGGAAAATTTTACGTGAAAAGGGGAATTATTTGGTAAGAAGGGTTTTTCATGATGTTTTACTTTTCCCAGGTAAAAAGGGTTTTTACCATAGGAAAAGGGGTTCTTATGGAATGAATGATAATGAATATATGAAGGGCAAGTTAGCAAATATTGAATAAATGGAGATAAATGGGAAGTTAATTAGTCGATCTGCAGACCTTCATTTGCCTTGTATAATTGCCTTATGAGCATAGAAACATTTCAAATATTCTATTTAATAAAAACCAAAAAGTGCTACAACATTAGGTGAAGCCTTTCACACCCTTATAAGATCATCGCGCTAGCACAAGAATTTTTCCACCAGAAAGAGCTCCTAAAAGCTTACCACTATTACTATGTACAAAACATGCATTGATATATAGATCATTTGAGTGGTTGGAATGAATGATGAATGCCAGTCTAAAGGTAATTTGGAATCTCCACCTCATTATTTGAGTAATAGATATTCTTTGGAAAAAATTATGGAAGTATTCTTATTTCTAATAAAGGTGTTGGAGAATTGACATTCAGCCACAGAAACTTCACTTGTAAAATATTTTGATTATCTCTCTTATGTAAGTTATTCATATGATGTCAAAATTCAGGATATGTATTGTAATACACCCAAAATTCCACTTTGCATATGCTTTGGGTTTAACACATTCGTTGATTCAACAGTTTATGGAGGGTACTAATTTTTGCTCTGACACTTTTGCAAAAGGAGAAAGAGTAGTTGTTAGAGATGAAAAAACAGGGTTTCGTTTTGGCCATGATGAATCCCCTACTTGGCTGAATCATAAATGAAAGCTTATGAATTTTGGAGACTATTTCTTATTTGGGCAGGTCCTTCGGTAAATAGTTTTTCAGCTGTTGATTATTGGAGATGGATAATATCCAAGTTTTAAAAATTAAAAATTCAAGCTTGGAGTAATATTGGCTTACTTCCTTCTAAGAAGATTGCAATTGTTGATAAATTTCTAGCAGTGAGTCACATTGGTTTCTCTGTCTTTTTTTTCTTCTCAAGTAGCCTATAAAATGTTGGAACAGGTACTCCAAACTTTTATTAGGCAAGCAAGGTGGGGTAAAAGGGATCGATATGGTGTCTTTGAGTTTTTTGTAATTTCACTTTACCAAGTGATCAAGAGGAACTCGACATCCCCAACATTAGTAGACATATGGTTTCCATTGTTCCTTTGGATTTGTGTAACATCTCTACAAAATTTCCATTTTTTTTGGATTCTGTCAGACACTGTTATACTTTGTGCCTATAAAGATTTCCAATGTTCTCGGACATTTATGTTAGTGTAAGTTTCTTCTTAAATTTAACCTCTTTGCTACATGTTTTAGAATATATATAGAAACTTAAATTTCGATTGTACTTCACTTTCGATATATTTCACTTGCTTATTGGCTTCCAGATTCCCATTTCTATTGGCATTCCATTGTACCTCTCAGTCCAATTGTTAGTTTTAAAATCATTATCTATATATGCAATTTAAAGGACTACCATAACTCTCACATAATTCTTTAAAGGGTGCTAGCTCAATGGTAGAGCACCTACTTTATAAGCAAGAGGTTGGTGGTTTGATTCCACTGTGTTCTAATATGAATTAATCAATGATATTGTAGTTTTCTTTTTAATTAAATAATTTTAATATTGGTTTATTTCAATGGTGAGATATTTTTTTAGATTCATTATTTTATATTGTCTCTAAAGAGACAAAAGTGATGCTCTATTATCTTTAAATGTAATTTTTTATTGTCTTTAGAGCGACAATAGTTAGGATCAAAGACATTGTCTCTTTAAAGACGATATGTCTTTAATCCCAACTATTGTCTCCACAAAGACAAAAAAGAAATTGTCTCTAGAGAAACAAAACTGAAATTGTCTCTAAATAAACAAAGATGCTTGTGTTATATATTGTCTTTATAGAGACAATATTTTAAGACAATTTAATTTGAGACGCCCCCTTAAAGGCAATATTTAAGACAATACATAAGCTTTCTTTTGTCTCAAGTTAAGACAATTTACCCAAAAATTGTCTTAAATATTGTCTTAAAACATCTCTTTGTGTTGTAGTGTATGAAATGAGTTATGATTTTTTAATTAGGTGATAATGATAAACCATGGTATTGACACATTATTGTAATAAAACATATATACAACTTAACAAAATCCTTTATATATATATATATATGAACCTTCTCTTTCTCATTGGTTAGTTTTAAAAGGAGTTGTCTAATGAAGTCACATTTTTTTATGAGAAATTTTTCAAAAAAGTCTAATTGTTGGAGTGTTGAACCTTTTTTTAATGGTAAAAATAGATTCAACACCAGCAAAAACCTATGAGAAACCCAAAATCCTCAAGCTCAAGAGATATAATCAAAATTACTAAAAAAAAATTAACAAATTTTATTAAAATCTTACTAAAATTTCTATTGTTTTATAGACAAAATCATTCGTTTGTTACACTTTTTTTAAATATTTATGAAAACAACACACAAAATGTACGCGGAACGTGCAATGTTGTGAGGGTCAGTGACTATGGATATCATCATGCGATCAATCCTTATCATGCAAATTATAACTTCCGTCGTAAATTTGTGGGCTGCTAGGAAGTGTTATTATTTTATTATAAAATAATCATGTATTCCAACGCACACGCAACTTGCAAGGTTGTGATGGTCAGTACGAGACTCTGGACATCATCATGTGATCCATCCTTATCATCAAAATTATAAGTTCCGCCATAAATTTGTGGGCGCCTGGAAGCGTTATTATTTTATTATAAAAAATAATGTATTAGAACTGGGCGGCTGGAAGCGTTATTATTTTATTATAAAAAATAATGTATTAGAACGGAGTTGTCTATAATGCGACTTTTTGGAGATTCGGTGACGGAATCCCGCTGAAGAAATGAGGTTAAATCTTGATTTTTAGCAGTTAAAATGGTTTTTTAACTGCATATTTGGATTCAGCCCCCTCAAAAACCCTGGGAGCCATTGATTGTGCAGAAACTACCTATCAAACTTGGGATTCCATTGAATTGCTGCCGGATTTTGACCGGAAAAATCAGCCAGAAAGGCTTTCAAAAAGTCGCGTTATAGACTACTGCTATTAGAACTGCGGGAATAGGGAGGATTGAAATTTCAAAACACACTGCGCAGTGAAATTTGACAGTCTTCACACTACGCTCGCCTTCGCAGGTTCAAGAAAAACGTTCGTCGGTTTTGCAATTTTTTACTATATTTAACTGTCAAATCACCGAGTGACATGCCAATCAAATTACATCGCTCGTGAAACGTAATCGTCGTTATGGTTTGCTATATGGATTGTTTATATTTTATAATTTCTTTATAAGATTTGTTTATATTTTATAATTTTTTATTTTTTTGGAAATTTTTTTTTGGGTTTTTATGGTTAAATCCGGGAGCAATTTATTAGAATCCAAGTTTGATAGCTAGTTTCTGCACAATCAAAGTGCCCCAGGGTTTTTCAAGGTGATGAATCCAAATATGCAGTTAAAAAACCATTTTAAGTGCAGCAAATCAAAATTTAAGCTCAATCAAAATTTAAGCTCAGCCGGATTCCATCACCGAAATCTCCAAAAAATCGCATTATAAACAACTCCATAAGATTTTGTTGAATTTCCAGTTTAATACAAAAGTGCAGTTTCACGGTAACATGCAAAAAAAAGGCCGTATGCATTTCCACGGTTAAAATTGCTTTTTGGAGATTTAAGACGTGATGTTTTTGGCTTCGAATTCTTTTCAATGAAGTTCAGTTAATACGTTAACATTAATGTGGCCTCATTAATTTGTAAGCACATTAATTCTCAGAAAAGAGTAATCTATAATGCGAATTTTTAGAATCTGATGTGACCTTCCAATGGATGGATGATCATACATGGCATAGACAGTTCGACGACCATTTCAGTTTTCCGGCCGTTGTACAGCTCTCGCCGATTTCTGATTTACACATTGAATGCCTCGCCAATTTATTTTTGCAGCCAACATTAATACAAGAGTGCTGCTCCCACGCCCATTTGAATTTCACGAAGTTTCCTCCCGCGCCAATTTGAATTTAAATTTTACTACATCTCGGCTCGCAGTTGAATTGTGTTGTTAATGCCTCAACCAAAGCCAGTGGAGCTACCCATCGCATTGCTCGCAATGAGAGGAAAACGGGCATCTACATGCTCTAACTCCACATAGTCTATATCTTATGCTAGTGTCATTAGAGACTACTCGGTTCTGGGAACTCTCAGTTACCAGAGTTGCCAACTATGGAAAATTTGGTATTTCTGGAGGAGCTGTGGGTATTCAGGTTGGTGAAAAATTATATTGATACTAATTAATATAGATATGTTCAAAAAAATATTAATCATAATTATCTTGATAATATTAATATAAATATGTTCAAAAAAATATGTTATTGAGATATAAAATATTATTTATCATATATTAATATTAACAAATATTTTTATTTATTACTATTATTATTGATTATAATGTTATAATATTGAAATAATTTTATTTTTATTATATATTTTCATTGTAATAATAACTGAAATTAATTGTAAATTTTTTTATAAGTACATATTATAATAGAAATAAGAAGGTAGATCTAAGTTGTCTTATGATATTATTTTATTTATAAAATAAACGATATTGTTTTATTTTGCAATTTAATTACCAAATTTTATGAAGAATTCTAGATTTTAGCTATGAAAAGTCAGGGGAGAAAAGAGAACCACTTGTTTTCCCCTTCATCTAGGTTCACTTATTGCAAAGGGAGATGTTGGCTCATTGTGATCAAACTAAAAGGGTAGACCATTGTGGAAAGAGATCGACACACGTGTTGCGCATCGATCCTTGAAAAGCCATAAGTTTCTTATTGCATGTTGGTGTTCATCATTCTTTGCTAAGTCATAAGTTTGCTATTACATGTTGGGTTATAAGTTTTTGGCATTAGCCTACAATTTATAGTGGCAACTAGTTGACTTTAAATTGGGCCTATGGTAATCTCTACCCCATCTAATTTGATATTGTGAACTTTAGGAGAAAATACGTGTTCTTAAAACATGTTTTAATATAATAATAAGTACTTATCAAACTCTTAAACAATGATATTTTTAATAATTAACCTTTATTTTTTATATATAAGTGGCCATTTCCTATTATGCTCAATTAGTTATAATATAATGGGCCAGAGTGACACAAATGTTTGCTTGACTCAGAAAACCAAAGCCTTCATATCAATTGACCCAAAGTACATAACTAATGGGCTATAGTATCATCAGGGAGACTCCTTCTAATTAGGATGACAGACATAACTAGAAAATGCATGACAATTACAAAGCTCAACACCTTACATGAGTCTATTATCATGAAACTACAAGATTTTCCTTTCTTTGGAACTACAAATGAAATTATGCGATGCATGAAGTTTCATATCATCATGATCCATAATGGCTCTTTATGGGTGGAAAGCGAGTACCCAATTCATGTTGATGACATTCAAAAACTTACTAGGTTGTCCTTGCATCCTCAGGATGTTTCAACAACATTCTAGAGCACCTCAAAACATGTCAAGAAAATGGGTGATGCTAATCTTTATGAAAAATCTAGCACTAAATGCAAAGGTTGCGATGCTACCATTGCCTTATTAACAATGGCAGAGTTAAGTTTGCATGCTACATTATTGCAAGAAATGTCACACGACATTATACCAAAGGAGAATGCACATTAGACACCATTTCTTTGCTAAAGCTGAAGACATTGATAAGCAAATCCATGGATTGGAGGAGGAGTCACACAAAGCTAAGACTACTCTCCAAAAAATTCTGCCTATTGCCAAAACTAAATATGAAGATACTCAATGGAAAACCTTATTCTCTTCGTGCGATGAGAAACAAACTATAGAGACTACACCTCACTTTATTCATCAGGTTACTACCTTGCTCCATAAATGGAAAATTGCGATGGAGGATTATAATAGTTTCAAGACTCAAGCTTTGTAGAAAATTCCAAAGTTAGGTCCTCTATTTGAAGGAGAAGCACCTATACAGGGACAGGATGCATTTGCAGTAGTTGCACAACCGCAAGAAGGATCAAGCACACAAGAAATAGATTGACTTGAGGGTGAGTCAATATATTGTGGTCAGGGCTTGTTGGGTCCTTTGTTTTTGGGAGAAAAATTGATCAATTTTAATAGAAAAAGATACACAAAGATAAGTAACACAAACATAGAAGAAAGTGGTTTAAAAAACCGAAAAGCAGCAAAAAGAAAGAAGAAAGTGGTAAGGGAGGAAAAAGAGTTAATACATTGGGACTCTCCAAGGTCATGGAAGAAGGATCAAGAAGTTGAATTTGAAATAATCAAGTGAAAAGTGGACCAAGCAATTGGATCTTATCAAGATGGTTAAATCAAACCAAATCAAGTGAGTTTAGATGAGATCAAAGGAGGAAAGCTATATATAGCCGCCAAGATGAAGCTACAAAGAAGGAGATGAAGAACAAACTCTTCTTGTTTTTGAAATGAGAACTGAAGTCGTGTGTTATGTATTTGGTTGTAATTTTGTCCACATAGTTGAAGAAGTCCTGAATAGATCTTGCGTAGCTTTTGTAGATCTCTGATATAATAGTTTGAATTTTGGGGTTTAATAAAAGAAGAATGTTGCAGGAATATATGTCTCTGATTATATATCTTTGAACTTGTCATATCGTATGGCCCTTTCAAAATTTTGTAATTCTCTATTAACTCATATTTTGTATTATTTTTCTATCGTGTAAGTGTTATTTGAGGCTCTGTCAATGTCTGTGGGATTGGAGTATAATTTGATTAATAGAATGAATCTTGTTCCTTTCTAAAAACCCAACACATCATTTAGAAGTCTCAACACGCCTCGAGTAAGGCTTTCTCCCATGCAGAGGAATGGAAATGTTGGCGTTATGCTAAACTACAACAAACTCCTTTGTTGGCACCCTATGGTCGAACCTTGGGTCAACACTGAAAATTTTTCAACCAACAACTACAATACAAGTTCTCATCCAAGCTAGATGTGGTAGTTGTACTAGGCATCAAAATATAGTATAGAGGAATTTGAATCCTAACCCATGCTTGTGGCAAATCATTCTTTAGTGTCGCTAAACCAAGTTAGGAATCAAATTTCAAGCTAATGAAGGAGTGTAAACATAACAAAGTCCTTATGACCCTATGAGTTGCATGAGAAGTCTACATTCAAGATGAAGTCAACACTATGTAAGTTCTTCTTCGAGATGGAAATAATCCATGAGATAGAGTATGATCACCTAAGGAAAACCACCTTCCATTCCAAAGCCCCATCCCAACCATTTTTGTTCATGCTCTTCGTCTTCGTCATCTTTTTCAAAACCATTACGGAGGAGTAACCTTGCCTCCATGCAGAGAAAACCACAATGCCTGCAAAAGAACAATAAATAAATAAAATTGAAGTGAGTGTGTCAAAGAGTAGAGGAGGGTTTTTCCTAAGTTTACCACTGGAAGTGAGATGGAGAGGGCATGCGGGTTTCATGTAGAGCCACACATTTCGCAACCCCTATTTAGTGGAAGGTGTGGAGAGTATTCATGAACCTATTTGAAAGAAAATTAAATAAAATAAAGCTAGAATCACTTAAAAATAAAAAATTATTTCTATTTTAAACTTTTTTATTATTTATTTATTTAATTAGGTTCCTTTTATGATTCTAACATCTTGAGTAGGTTTCTTCTCTCAACTTTTAGCATGTGCACTAATTGAACCATGAATACTCTAGGAACATTCACATCCCAACATGAGAGTTGACGAAAGCATCTACTTTAAGAAGCTTGTGTTTCCTATTTCGATTTGGTAGTTTCAACATTTCCTTGAAAAGTTTCAAATCTAAGAGAACTGCATTATTTTCTTGTAGAACAACTTTAATATTTCTAGTCTTAGAATCAAAATGGCAGGCACACCAAGAAATAAATGCTTTGAAATCAAAGACCTCCAAAACACATCCAACATTAGCAAAACAAGTAGTTCAAATTTGATTGTTGAACTTTTGCTTAGTCGTCAAATTCAATACCAATAGTATGCCATCGAGCAATGGAAGTTTTATCATGTCGAGTGAGTGAATTAGTTGTATCCTCGTGAAATAATTACTCCTTTCTTTTACTCAATATAACTCTTTGATATACATGATAGTTCTAATGTTGTATTACAAATCTAATAGCTGTTTAAAATATCAATTTATGGGTAACATTTATTAATACATCCCTTCATGTAGTAACACCTTCATGAGGACATGCAAGAATCATAATTGGTGTTAATAATCAAGTACACATGTTTCATGGAATCATGGATATTTGATTTTCATAACATCATATCACCACCTTTTTACCTTGAGGATCAGGCTTTCTTAAATGAGTTTGAATTACCTTCGTAGAGAGGAAAATTGGTATTTTTTAAATTCCACTAAGTATGGTTTGTATGTGCATAGACTTATTTTATAAGAGTATATGATATCATAGTGTGAAACATTCATATGTGTGAAGATATAGGAGTGTTAAGAAGAGATTATGGACTATATACTGCACACTAACAAAATATGGCTAAGTATAAGAGTAATGTGCGAACAAATGTGTGAAGTACACAGTTCTTGTTTAGGTGATAAATTTCCACACAAAAGCTTGAAACATATAACTAAATATGGAAGTGTTAAAAAATTCCATTATCACAACTGCAAAAAAAAATCAATAACACAATATACTTTAAAAAATAAAAAATAACATTTCAAAAAATTACAAAGCAACACTAAATATATTTCTATCTAAACATTTGTTTTATAAAAGCTTTATTTCCCTTTACTCTATTTCTTTTAAGCAAAAAATTACATACACATATATATGTTCCTTGTTTTATAAAACTAAATTTTTATTTTCTTATTTACTTTATTTTTATTATTTTTTGTTAGAATAAACATATATATGTTCCTTATTTTATGAAATTAAATTTTTATTTTCTTATTTACTTTATTTTGATTATAATTTTTTCCTACAATAATATGTTCTTGTCACTAATGCAAAAAAAATATACACAATATATCAAAAATATCATATATCATTTCAAAAAATAATAAAGTAACCGTAAATATACCTATAGCTCATTATTAACTTTGAAAAAATTATATTTTTTTTTCCTCTTACCTTTTTTGAAATAGGAAAAGAGTATATTCATTGCTATGCTCTCTTACTTCATAAGGTTATGGTTTAATTTATTGATTTTATCAATAGAATAGTTATGAATATTTTAATAATAAAAAATAAGTTAATTAATTTTAATATAATTTATTTATTTATAACTTATTTTAAAATTGAAATATACACTCTTTGATTTTTTACAAATAAAAAAACTTCAACCGATATTTGGCTATAGGAATAATTTCCTATGAGATTGTTCACTTTTGTATTGTAAAGGGAACAATTAGCCTCTAATTTCAGCCATGGATATTATTCGATCCAATGGACACAGAGGGCACTTTAAAATATTAATGATGTGACAATGTACAAGAGCCATGAGAACTTATGAAATAGAAACTTTTTGAAAGGCATAAACATACTAAAATTTTAAACTATTAATGATGTCTGTGAACCAGTGGTGTCATGAGCACGGTAATATAATTTATTTTAAATAATAATTTTGAACAGTTAATGAAAATTGTTTGACGTGTAAGATTCTTGCCAATCCTCAGCGTTACAGGTTTACTGATATCGCACCGAAGACTCGGATATTGTAAGTGCTTACAATAGTCAACGCCTTTCACATTTTTTTAACATAAATCAAGAACAAAGCACTCAGCGTCCTAAGCTTTGTCCCCTGCGCCAACCCTCCTATGCTCTTCAGCTTCACACATCCGTCTAAACGCAACTCCTCCAAAGATACCAACGTTTTCATACGTATCAACTCTTCTAACTCAACGCACCTACAAATAATATGGCGTCTAAGCTTTGTGGCTTGTGCCAACGCCAATATATTCTTCAACTTCACCAACTTGAATGCCCACAGCTCCTCCAAAAGTACCAAATTTCCCATAATTTACAGCTCTCGTAACTCTGAGTACCCAGAAACCGAGTAGTCAATAATGATAGATTTCGTAGAGTTAGAGTGTGCGGATGCCCATTTGCCTCTCGTTGCGACCGGTCTGAGGTCCAGGAAGAAATACCCTATCAGAATTCCATGATAACTCCACTCGCTTTGGCCGATGCAATATTCAAATGCGCGCCGAGATGTAAAATTTGAATTCAAATTGACGCGGGAGGCAATTTCGTGAAATTCAAATGGGAGTGGGAGTAGCAGTCTTGTATTAATGTTGGCTGCAAAAATAAGTTAGCGAGACGTTCAATGTGTAAGTCAGAAATCGGCGAGGGCGGTACAACTGCCGGAAAACGTAGATGGTCGTCGAACTGTCTATGCCATGTATGATCATCTATCCATTGAAAGGTCACATCAGATTCTAAAAAGTCGCAGTATAGACTTCTCAGAAATGGTTTCCGTCTTATTTGAACAACTTATCTAACGGCGGAGCCTTCAATGCATTTGGTGAGATTCTATTTCACTAAAATTTAATGAGGATTTTTGTAAATTTAAGTTATAGTGCTTCTTACCTCTTTCATTCGGTGTGCAAGTGCTTGAAGATGCACTTGAACTTCCACTTTGTGGTGTGCTTGGAGAAGCACTCTCATTTCTCCTCAAGGGTGTTCCTTGTTGTCCTTGTGTTGGAATTGCTGTTTGGGGATGTGTTTCAGCCATCTCCTCATCATCTTCATCATGAGACAAACAGTTTTTAACATTAACTGTTTTCTCTATGCTTCCATCCCAAGCTTCCTCCTCAATGAATTGAACATCTCTGCTCACAAAAAACTTCTTGGTGGATGGGATATACAACCTGTAAGCTTTGGATTCCTCATTGTATCCAATGAAAAGACATTTTTCCCCTTTGCTGTCCAACTTCCTCCTTAGCTGATCTGGAATGTGTGCATAGGCCACACATCCAAAAACTTTCATGTGGGTGACTCCTTGCTTTCTCCCACTCCATGCTTCTTCCGGCACTTTGTTCATCACTGCTTTTGTAGGACCCCTGTTCAAGATATACGCTGCACAATTTATAGCTTCAGCTCAATAATCATTTGGCAAATGCTTTGCCTTCAACATGCTCCTCGCCATTTTCATTATGGTCCTATTCTTCCTTTCAGCAACTCCATTTTGCTGTGGGGTGTACCTTGCTGTGAATTGCTTATGAATTCCATTTTCTCTACAAAATCGTAGGAATTCTTTGGAGATATACTCACCTCCTCTGTCTGTTCTCAAAACTTTGATATGCAACCCACTTTGATTTTCCACAAGTGCTTTGAAATTTCGGAATTTTTCAAACACTTCACTTTTATTCTTCAAGAAATAAACCCAAGTCTTTCTTGTAAAATCATCAATGAATGTTAGAAAATATTGGCTACCTACTAGTGATGGAGTTTGCATCGGCCCACATACATCTGAGTGGACAATCTCTAAGGGTGCTTTTGCCCTTATGCTTTTCCCTGATGGAAAACTTTCTCTGTGTTGTTTTCCCAATATGCAACCTTCACAAAGGCTGTCCAGTTTCTCTATCAATGGTAATCCTCTTACCATCCCTTTTCTGCTCAGCAAGTTAAGACCTCCAAAATTGAGATGTCCAAATCTCAAGTGCCACAACCAATTTTCATCTTTTGGTACGCTTTGGAGAGCCTCTTGGGTAACTGCTGCAATTACTTCTTTGTTTTTCAAATCTGCTCTTATTCTGAGAGGGAACATTTTGTTCCTTGTCATCTTAACTTCAGCAATGCACCTTTTGCTGGGTGGTATATCCATGATGGTGCATACATCATTCTTAAAGAGAACATTGTACCCCTTATGGACAAGCTGTCCAATACTCAAGATGTTACATCTCATTCCAGGGACATAGTAGACATCTGCTATGGTTTTCTTTTCACCTTTCTTTGTAAATATCCTAATTTCTCCTTTACCCATAACAGAAATTTTACTATCAGTCCCAAGTGTGACTTGTGACTTCACACTTTGATCTAAAGCAGAAGACAGGGCTATGTTTCCTGTCATATGGTTGCTACAACCGGAATCTAGAAACCATATATCTTCACTGTTTGTTTCAGCCA
>APFE030001477.1:158263-189559 GCA_000404065.3 Pinus taeda | reverse complement strand
CATTGCTGTAGTTCTTCTTGCTGTAGCTTTGTCTCAAGCTGCAAAAACTGAATATTTTCCTGTACATTATGCAGGCATGTCTGAATGTCATAGAGAGTGTCTTTCCTGATTTGCACTGTGTTGTCAGCAGTTGATACGATTAGAGTTCTCAATAACTCTAATATTCTTTCAAGCTTAGCCATTTTTCTACACCTTAAAAAAACTTCCAAAATCCCACAGAAAAATGTTAGCTGCTAAATATCTTCAAGCTACACAAAGAAAATCCTGCAGATTAAAGAAAAACGCAGGGCAAGCGCTGGTGGCTTAATGAGCAGACTATTGCAACTATGGCACTTTTCATTGCATCCACAACAAATATTTTAGTTCCAAAATATGGCGGCAAGATTATTGATATTGTCAGCAGAGATTTGAGAACGGAAGAAGAGAAAGCAGATGCTTTTAATACCATCAAAAACACTATTGTGGAAATTCTTCTTATAATCTTAATTGGTTCATTTGCTACTGTACTGCGTGGATGGTGGTTTGCATCATCAAGTGAGCATGTTGTTGCTCGACTGAGAAAGGATTTATTTCGACATCTTATTAACCAAGATATCTCATTCCTTGATGTCACACGAACTGGGGAACTTCTTGGTCATCTTTCAGAAGATACAAATTATTAAAAAAACAACAACGACGAATCTCTCATAAGCTCTCCGCAATCTCACAACTACATTGATAGGCCTTGGCTTTATGTTTCAAAAATATCACTGAACCATCCATTGAACTGTTGCAACAACGATATACTATGATTGTGCCATATCAGAGAGTGAGTAACTTGTCAAAAAACAAGTGTCATAAAACTGACTATCAAACCAAGAGTAATGAGGGCTATAGATTATACATCAACTTTGTTGTGTCGAAATCATTCCATATATATAAGAATGCTAAGAGTATACATCTATAAAGTGCAGAAATCAATTGCGATCAATGTATACAGTTCAATCCTCTGTAATACACTTACAGGTATATTGTTAATAAATGCATCTTAGGTCAATACACTGTTCCACGAGCTGGCCAATTCACATACTGAATTCACTCCTCTGTTCAACTGAACCCACTAGCAATTTTCAGGAACTCCAAAGTGATACTGGTTCCTACGAATTCTGGCTAGCGCTCCTTTCACACAACTTAGAACAGAAATGATATCGCAGCTTTCTATGGGTGACTTCCCTCTGATGTTTTCAACAACACCGTCGTCAATGAATTGATCAAAGATATTTGACCTCCACTCTTCACATTTTAACCTAAGCTCCTCTAGAATGGCTCCAATCATCTCATTTATTCAAAAGCGGGCGAATTAACAACTGGTGCTACACCCAATAACTGGAGTTATCTTCATTCGCAGGGTGTTCCACTTAAAACTGGAAATTTTTACCTTCATAAAGATAAAATTTCCTACACAGGTCGTAGAGTTGAGACCCATGGTCAAATTCAGAGAATAAATTTCTGTGGTGGTCTGAAAGTGTAGTACAGCTCGAATCTGGAAAACACTATATCAAGTGCAGAGGATCCTAAATTGAATCCCAAGGGACAAGGGTGATGACAAACACAGAACGCGGCCATTAACAGTCCCGAGATGAACCAGGAACACAAGTGATGACAAGCCCAGAAAACTGAATGCGGTTATTAACAGTCCCGAAATCAGTAAAGGAACATACTGTCTGATGCCTTCTGGCTCAAATTAAAGTGCATCGAAAAAAGGATTCCCTTCGTCCTACGTTTCTTAAAAGCTGACCACTAGACTCAAATTCAAAGAGCCTAATTCACAATACTTTATAAATTTGGAGCAGAAGCTATTGTCAATCAACATCTGCCGAATTATGAATCTTTCCTGGAAAATAACGTCAACTGGGTTTTTCTCTCCGATGCAACACATAGGAGATTCGATGTCTCCTTCGTAGACTTTTCACACAGGTTTCATAACCACATTTCAAGAGAGGAAGGCACATCAAACAACGCCGAGAAAGATATAATCAGTGCCCATGGTGAGAATGGGAAGTTGCCAAAGTCAGGCGTGCTTGTTCGACTATGTTTCAAACTAGAAACCTCTTCACGACTTTGTCTTTAGGAGTGAAACTGCAGCAATTGGAGCAACGAATGAACTTGAAACGTCCATGCCCATGTTGTACCACTCATGGCACACTTGCAGGATGTTTCACGTTATGGCAAAAACATTATGTTGACAGTCCAGAGAGCGCAGGCCAGGACTGTAAATATGGAATATGGCAGACAGAGGTCAGGTAACATTTATCTAACAAACCAGGACGCATCGGAGTGCTCAAGTAACGTTCAACTAATACAATATTTCATAATGGAAACATTGGACGTGCAGGAGTGCTCAGGTAACATTCAATAAAATATAGGTTGAGGAGGTGGTATAGGTCGGGCGTTAACCAAACAGCTCAAGTCATAGAAATTTCGACATTTCACACTCAATCATGCCATTCTGGAAGCAATGCACGCAGTCTGATGTGCTCAGCTTCAATGTTTTAGGTTGTCAGGGGCGTTAGATAGTCAGGTAAGTTACAGGTAATGAAGACCAGGCTAGCATCATTCAAGGCAACTCCGTGAGGAAAACTACACAGGCCACACATCATGGCTCTGATACCATGTTAAACAGACATGGACAGCAAGAAAGATGTGAAAGATAAAACATGCAATTCAATTTTTATTCACAAATGATACACATTTATAGTACATGTGGTGACCGTTGGGATTCACATCCCAAGGTCCCTTGGACTGCTTTTGTCCATTCGACTTCCACACTAACCCATTTAGGATTAGGTGTCCAACAGTAATGATAAGGAAAGGTGATGGAAAAGATTTTAAATGTTGAAGACATAAAAATTATACCACCTTACGTGAACTGGCTCTTTGATAAGTGAAAAACCATATTTCATTAACAACTGGCAATTAACTCATTAATTAGCATTAAAGTGCATAACCAGTTCTCGGTTTATGGAAAAAGTTTTCTCGAATAATGAGCTCAAAAGATTCGCGATGAAGTGATTTTGTGATTTGCTTCGCAATATTGCAGATCATTGTATCACATTTTCATAATACCATTCCACCACTTTATAACAATATCGCTCTATCGTTCTATCGCAATATCACAATATCACAATGTGGCATAAGATAGTTTTTTGTTAATGTACTTTCAGCGAGATGCGATTTTGTGATATGCACCATCACATATCGGTGGTTTTGGGTTTTTATCGTAAGCGGTCTTTGATGCATGTGATGCGATATATGTTTTTCAATATGTAGTCTCGCATCGCGATTTCGCAATCTTAGAATTCAGCTTGTAAGGAGGTGCCCTATTATCCTTTTTGCGATGCGACTTTTCTTAAGGAATGATTTTATCTTACCTTATCATGAAACTTAAGGTTTTTAGATTTTTAAAGGGTATTTTCCTAAGTTGATGATGGTAAGTTTTCTTAAAAAGGAAATACAAGCAATACTTAATTTTTTTTAATCCTTGACTAAGGGTCCCCACTTATTTAGTATTAGTAGTAACACTAAATAAGAAGGGGGTTGTTGCTGGCCACAACAATTGCCGATTCACTTGGAAGAACCAGTTATCTCTGCTATTCTTTTGAATTTTCTAAACTTCCAAAACATAAAATTTCCCAGAAAGTTGAACTTTATTATAGAAAGACAAAGTACATTATGCTTTTACCTATCAATGATATTTTGTTTCTTCTATTTTCAACTTTGATTATTTACTCCCTCAATCTAGTCCTTGTATCTACATCAGTGATTACTTGGTTTATAAAGATAAAAAAAAAAAGTCTTCTCTGTAAATCAGTTTTGAATATGCTCATTTGTCGTAGGTAGAGCCTCTGCTGCCAGCAGACGTTTATAGCCTCGACAGGGTTACCTGTTACCTAGCAATGATCTTGTATCCCACTTAGAGAAATATGCAATTTTCAAAGAGAAATCCATATCCACACTTATTGCTTTCATTTTCTTTTTTACCCTTAAAGAGCAATGTCTTGGTTTGATATCCAATTTATGACACAGTCATTCACTTGATTTATAACTTTACTGAACAAGCTAGCTCGTGATGAGACCCCTTGTCTTTTGATTGCAACAATCTTGAGTCATTGCCATATTGTGGTATGCAGTATTGTCAAAGTCAACAAGCTATAATATCTATGATCATGATAAGCCGGCTCGTGATGAGACCTCTTACTCTTTAAGTTAAAGTGTATCATTGGATCATTCTCTAAATGTTGTAGTTTCCTAGGTGGGGAGGAAGTCATTGTTTCCTTAAGATAGATTTGGACGACAATGGTAGAGTTTTTGAAAAGAGCTTTTCTACAGAGAATCTTCATTTTGTTATTGATACCTTTCATTATCTGATATAAAACAATTTTTCACTAAAGGTCGTTTTTCATCAAAATTTACAAAGTCGAAACTAATATCATTACTAGGTCAAGAGTCCTTAACTATATCTTTCAATAATAACAATCAATTTTCTAAAAGAATTATATTTATACAAGTGAAAAACAAAATCTAAAATTGAATTTGTGTCTTTTTTGTGAATTCCAAATGTAACCATTTACAACCGGTTTTATTATGGAAATAAAAACGAATCTATAAAATAGAAGAAAGATCTCCTATGGAAAATATTTCTTGAGGATTTGTCCATTAACAGGTAAAGAATCTCTTTTTCTTGTTAAATCCTGCAACATAAAAGTGGACATACCTATTACTTTTATGATTTGAAAAGGGCCAAGCCACATTCGTTGAAATTTTGTATGTTTCCCTTTTTCCTCATGAGCCTTGTCCCATTTGAAAACTAGATCTCCTATCTGAAAATCTTTTCTGGATAACATGTTTGAATCAAAAGAGTATTTTACTAATGCTTGATGATGAGCATGAGTTATTTTGGCCTGTTCTCGTTGTTCTTCTAACTTAATTATTTCCAGTTTCCTTAGTTGTAAGGAGGAAGTTGGTGCTTCATCGATATATTGAACTAAGGCTAAAGAGGGAATTGCTAAATGAGTCGGAAGAACCGCTTCTTTCCCATAAACTAAATTAAAGGGAGAAGTGCCAATAGAGGCTTTCTGTGTTATTCGATCTGCCCATCAAGCATATGTTAAAGACTTGTGCCAATTTTTATGATTTTGGTCAATGGTTCGCTTAATAATTCTGATTAAGTTTTTATTTGTAGATTCAACTAATCCATTTCCCTGTGGATAGTAATTGGCAGAGTATTTAAGTTTGAAACCCCTTTTGAGTGCAAATTCATTCATTGCATTACCAGAAAAATATGATGCGTTATCAAACATTAAAGCACAAGGCAACCCAAACCTGGTGATTATGAACGGATCTATGAACTCGATGATATGTTCAGCATTAGCCATCCTAAGTGGAACTACTTCTACCCATTTAGTAAAGTAATATGTTGTTGTAAGGATATATCTATGCTGTTTAGAAGAGTGAGGAACGATCTCACCTATTATGTCCAATCCCCACTGATTGAAAGGTTGCTCAATGTTGACTAGTTGTAGTGGCAAGGATGGTTTCTTTTGTCTCCCGGAAGCAGTTTGATGGACTTGACATATTCTCACATAGTTATGTGAGTCTTTGAATAATGTGGGCTAGTAATAGCCTGCACGTAAGATTTTATGAGCAGTAGCATCTCCAGCATAGTGTTCGCCTGCTGGCCCATCGTGGAGTTCTTGCAAGATTTTTTTAGCTTTAGATTTCTCAAGACATCTAAGGAGAACAAAATCATAATTTATTCTAAAAAGAACATCGTTCACGAGATGATATTGTTTGACTTTTAACCTTAGAGCTCTTTTCTTGGTGTGATCTAGGTTTGAAGGAGCGTATTCATTCTTTAGATAATAAATGATATCAGTGTATAATGACTCAACATCGTTTAGGCTTACCTCATACATTTCTATCTCTGCAGATGAAATTTCGAACATAAGCGATGCTCCAGCCAGCATTTTGCAAAAGCCTTGACCTTTTACAATACTTGCTGATTTGATTTCTACATCATATTCCTGTAAGGCAGTAACCTAATTGGCTCTTTTCTCACCCACATCTTTTTGTATTAAAAGATTTCTTACCACTGGAAACGGTACCATGATTTTCATATGGGTTTTAAGTAGAAAGGGTCTGAAATATTTAATTGCTTTGAAAATAGCGTAAGCTTGTTTCTCCACATCTGAATAATTTAACTCAGCCCCCTGTAAATTTGAACTGAAAAAAGCAATCGAGGCTTCTGCCTTTTCTTCATTTGATTGAGTGAGTATCACAGCATATGATCTATCAGAGGCAAATGTATATAAAACAAAAGGATCCAAAAAAATTGGAGTTGCTAAAGATGGAGCGTTCACAATTGCTTGTTTGATTAGATTGAATGCCTCATATTCATCTTAACCCCATTTAAAGTTTGAGTTCTTTTATCATCGCTTGTAAAGGAGATACGATTCTTGAAAAATTTGGAACAAATCTCTTTACAAAGTTAATCTAGCCAAGAAAATATTGCATGGCTTTCTTGTTGTGAGGTAGGGGTATTTCAGAAATCTCCTTGATTCTGTCAGGATCAATGTGAATTCCAGATGTTGACACTATGAATCCGAGAATTTTTCCTTCACTTAATGCGAAAAAAGATTTTTTCGGGTTAAGTGAAATTCCATACCTTTGACAACATTGGAAGATTTGTTTTAAATCTCTAAGATGATTGCTTCGTTTCTTGGAATATACAGTTATATCATCCAAATAGATTACCATTGATTTATTAACTAATCCTTTGAACGCGATGTCCATGGCTCTCTAAAATGTGGCACCAGCATTGATCAGACCAAATGGCATCTTTTGATATGCGTAGGTGCCCCATTTAGTTCTGAATGTAGTTTTCAATTGATCATCGGGATGTACCAACACTTGATTGTACCCTAAGAATCCATCCAAGAATGACATTAATCTGACCCCGCGACTGCCTGTAGTATTTGTTCCATGGGAGGCAAAGGAAAATTATCCTTTTGGCAGGCTTTGTTAAGATTCTGAAAGTCAATGCAGATTCTAATGTCTTCATTTTTCTTTCTAACAGGGACCATATTGGAAATCCATTTGGAATGTCAAATGGGAAAAATTATTTTGGCTTTCAATAACTTATTGAGTTCAGATTTGATCTGGTTTTCTAGGTTTGGATGGATCTTTCTCAACTTTTGTTGAACAGGTTTTTCATCGTCTATCATTGGAATAGTATGTTGGATGATGGAGGTTTCATACATTTTGAGTTCATCATAATTCCAAGCAAAGACACTTTTGTATTGTCTCAATAGATGAATATATGCTAATGTTTCTTCAGGAGCTAGACCAAGGCCTAGGTTGATATTCTGTGGTTTGGTATCAGTTCCTAGATTTACTAATTCATAGTTCAGAGTTGAACTTTGTAGCTTTGAATTGGTAATCTTTTAAACCGATGTTTCAAATCATAAAGGTCTTCTAACTTGACTACTGACTTAGGTATAACATTGTTAGTCCTATCTTGTTGCAATTGTTGGTCATGTTGGTCTTCATCAATTATTTGATTGGTATAGGATCCTTCCGATGTGAGAAAACTCACGATATCAGGATCGTCATTGAAATTCTCCAATTGGTAATGTTGTTAGGAATTGAGGGTCTAAAAATTAGTTCAATTGAAAATCGATCAAGGCTAAAATCTTCTGAAGGAATGAGATTGGAAGCTACGTTGGCTAAGAGGTCTACACTAGAATTCTGGAGTCTAGGAATTGATGAAATATTAAATGCTATAAAGTGTTCAGTCAGATCTTGAACTAAAGATTGGTAATGTTTTAAATGACCTGTTAAACAATGTATAGTATTACGTACCTGTCTTATTACAATTTGAGAATCTCTGAAAACTTGAAGGTATTTGACATTTAATCTGATCGCTTTGTATAACCCTTGGACTAAAGCCTCGTATTCTGTGGTATTGTTGGTGCAATCAAATTCGAGTCTACAAGTTAGCATTGTTTTATTTCCCTCTAGACTGATTAACAAGCATCCTACTCCTGCTCCTTCATTAGACTTAGAACCGTCAAAAAATACTTCCAAAATAAAGATTTATTTATAGGACTATCTATAAACTTAATACATTTAGAACTATCTGTTTGCGAGAAATTTTCTACTTGAGATAAAATAGAATGTTCTAAGTAAGGTGAAGTATGAGCATTAAAATTTCCAAGGAAAGAATCTACTGAGTAGTTGCCAATGATGTTATTGTTGTATGCTACTGGTTCATTTTCTCCCTCCAGTTCTGTTACTATGTATTTCTGATGTCTTTCTCGCTCAACTTTTATCTGGTTTGGTTTACCATTGTAAGGGAGCCACATGTACGACCAGTCAGTTGCAAAGTATCCATGAAGTTTTTCTGACCAATCTCTGCTAAGAATTAAGCCATAAAATTATGGAATATTAGCGACTAAAATGTCGATAACTTGACATACCTTTGGGTTGGATGACAACCTTATGGTAACCTGATTTAATTCGCCAATCACTTCGACTTGCGATCGATCTAGCTGAACTATGCGAACATCAAATTTTGCAGTTAAACATTCAATTTTGCACATATTGACTTTGGTAAAATATTCAATGAAGCTCCAGAATCCACTAAGCAATTATGCAAATTTTTATTGAAAATTTCATAAGTAAGGAGAAACGAGGTAGTATGAGAACTCGATCTTCCTCCGATTAAGGCGATGTCATTTGGGTCAACTTTATTGATCGCATTAGTTGGAGGTCTTCCCATGTCATGGGAAGCTTGAGAGATTACAGCGGCGGGCAAAGGTGCAACTGGTACATCATGTAATTCTTTTAAGAGTATCTTTTGCTAGTGTTTTAACTTGCTCAATTCGTAAAACGTGATGTTGGCCCTAGTCTTTTTCATGTCTTCTATGATATTATACTCCATTTCATCCGAAATGATCAGTGTTTTAGATGGATTTGATGAATCTATTTGGAATGGGCTGGTTTGAGTCGTTGTAGGGGTTGTTTTATTGGTTGTGACTTTATCCTTAGGATTTGAGCTTGCACTCTTTGGCTTAGGGCTAGATTGAGGAGGATCAAGTTGATTTCTACTTCGAGTGCTTACCGGGGATGCCTCTTGATCCTCTTCATCTGTGAGGATGAAATCCCACATACCTTGTAACTCTACAGCTTCTTCTTCATCGGTATGTTCTTCGGTAGCGATTTCATCTTCTTCTTCTTTCGATTCAGCTCTTGTAATAGCATTTGGGGGCTTTGAATCGATTGAAGGGTTTCTTTTAAAAGGTCTGTATGGATTTTTAGAAGAAGTTTCTACCACTTGTTTCTTAATGTCAACCATCTTGTTAGACATGGTCTTCAAAACTTTTTGCAATCCTTCTAAATTGAATGGATCTTTTGATTGTTTTTCTTGGGATCTTCCTTGAAAGTAACCTTCTTGGATTTTCGTTCTTCTATCGCATTTTTCTTTTCTGGGGCTATAATACGTTTCTCTACTGCTATTGCTTCTTTCATATTTTCTACTAAAGTTGTTTTGTTAGCCCTGTCAACAAACATTGCTATGTTTGATGGTAAAGCAGTGATGTACCATTCACTTTGCACTTATTCGCTAGGCTTGGAAGTAGTAGGAATTTTGTTTAACAATTTATTGAAACATGAATTGAAATCTTTGATAGGTTCTTTTGACTCGGCCCTAAGGTTAGATAGGTCGTTGATTAATGTCGCCGTAGACCTATCATCACCAAACTTAATAAGGAATTATTCTTGGAAAATATCCCAACTAGTGATAGATCCAGATGGTAATGAAAAGTACCATGATCCGGCTGTTCCTTGCAGAGTATAAGGAAAAAGTCGAACGACAACATCTTTGTTGGTAACTCCATTGAGATATATGGATAACATAAAGTTATTTATATGTTCTTTCACTAGCATGCCTGCTTCAGGATTAAACTTAGGCAGCCATTTTTCAGGATGGGCTGGTAGCTGACTCAAGGGCATAGGCATTAAGACTGCCCCTGGGTTATTCCATGGAGATTGGGTCATCGTTGAACTACTAACAGAGGAAAGTGCAGAAAATGATCGCTGCAGTTGAGAAGATGAAGATATTACGACTCCAGATGATTGAGAAGGAGATGTGGAAGTACTAGTGGACTGATGAACGATGCTCTGAAGTGGAGGAGTGGATGGTTGACTTCGCGGTGGAGAGGTTGACATGGATGATGATGATGAAAGAGTCTCACTATTGGACCCTTTAGGAGATTTCCTTGCTCTCTTCCTTGTGGGTAGAGGTAATTCGGTTGGATGAACACCAAACTTTTCGCTCTTTAATCTGGTAAGAGGATGAGCAGGGTTGTATTGCAAAGTCACGTTGCCTTGTGATTTATCAGATCTTTGAGGAGATATAGAAAATCGCTAGAGTTTGTGAATCAAAGATTCAACTTTAGGAGGTTCAATAGTAGATTGTTTTGAAATGTCAGGGTTTGTAGCAGCAAATGTTGTTCTTACGACTTCTGGTTCTGGATTTAAAGATTATAAATGCAATGGAGAAGTCGGGGGAGATGGTGAGGGAGATTTACTCTCAGAATGGTATTTAGATTTAGACTTGCTTTCCATTCACAGTTCGAGGCCCTCCTTCTAGCGCCAAATATGTTGAAGCCTCGAAAATCAGGTCTACAACAAGGGGGATACCCACCCAGTCCGGACCTTGGTTAACAACTCCTTTTCCATTTGGTATAGTGGGTCCAACTGGGGATATGGGACCAGTTTCCAAATTTATGTGTATGTGTGTGTGCAGAGTCGATATTTCCTCTCTAAAAGCTCCTAAGTGAGATGCTCTAATTCTAACTCTAATCTAATGATATGCAATTGTATTCTAATAAACAGAAATATCTAAGTCTATGCTAACCTGAGGTGTAATCCTTCTGTTATTCGATCTAAAATGATTTCAGATAACAATCGGTAATAAAGATCATTCGACTATTATGAGAAAAGAATTCAATACAGATAAACCACTTCGTATAAAAAGTTAGACGAAATATTTGTGAAAAACATATCGCATCATAAGCTACTCATATATTAAGCATAAATAAATAGCTATCACCGTACAAAAGTGCCAAATGATAACTCAGGCATTCACGCATCAATATATAAACAATTGAACATGAATATCACTTTAACACAAAGGCAGAAATAGTTAAGAGATAAAAGTACCATTTATAACTAGTTCTACTCATGAGCTTCAATTGATAATGATTTATCTCTTCTTAATCCAACATCCACTAAGAGTACAGAAGTGCGACATCAGTAGCAGATATTAAATGCAGATATCAATAAATCTTGTTCCATTCATTCATCAAAACATCCTCGGAGGGTTCAAAAGTGCATGTTCTGAGGAAAAGTTTTTGATAAATTTCTGGACCCTTCTCTAAATGCATGAGAAGGGTTTAAATACTACTAACTAAATATAAAAATAACTTATTACAAAAATGTAGGATACGGTTTAAATGACCGGCCTTTTTCTAGGAAAAAATAAAGCAAAATTAATACTAATATTGAATCTAAACTTAACAACTAACTATTTTTGTATCTGATCCTTGAAATCGCAAGCATTCAACATTTGCTTGAGTAGGGTCAGCTCGCTGACCTCAGACTTCAACTTTCCTGTGAAAATGGAATCAGCAAGAGCTGGCACCATCTTCTCGGCAGAATTGATGATGCGTTTGAGAGTCATACACTGGCTGTGTAGTTTTACCAAATATGCCCAGTAAGAATCCCAATTTAACTTAGTTAATCTTTTGATTGATTCTGCCTTTTCTTGAGCCTTCTGTCTCCAGCCTGTTTGCAATTGTTGTACATATATACATTCTATTTTGAAGATATTTTGGACAATTGCTACTGGTTTTAGGATTCAAGTTTTACTTTTTACCTCTAGTGCTCTTTTTTATGAATTTCTGGGCTTACAGGTGACTGAGCAATTAGAGGCTTTCCATTACGGAAACTGCCTCCATTTCTTGATCCGTGTTTCCTTGGTGCGATTTTCGCCTCTTGTGTGCTTTCTTTTAGTGGATGTAAAGCTCAAATTTTGTAAAAATAATAATTTCGTAAGTTCTTGACCCGGAGTCTTAAATTGTCTGTTTTTGATGTCAGCGTTGTCGAGTACCCATTTAACCATGTCTATGCCAGGGAGAATTTTGGGCCTTGCTGCCATTTGATGCAAGAAAAAACAAGCTAAATCTACAACTGATGCTCGGAAGACCCCTATGAACCTGCAGAAGCCGTGACCTCCATCACCTTGGGATTCTCTTCTTCAAGTAGATTATAAATGCCTTCCCAAGTAGTAATACCAGCATCTTTGTTACAGGCAGTGTCTGTATACAAGGGCGTCATTTCTTTGTCTTCAGAGCTTAGAGATTTTCCTTTCTTTCCCATGATATCTTGTGTACTGCTTTATATAGTTCTTTGTTCTTCGTTCCTGCAGTTTACAAGTGAGGTGAGAGTAATGATAAGGAAAGGTGATGGGAAAGATTTTAAATGCTGAAGACATAAAAATTATACCACCTTACGTGAACTGGCTCTTTGATAAGCGCAAAACCATATTTCATTAACAACTGGCAATTAACTCATTAATTAGCATTAAAGTGCATAACCAGGTCTCGGTTTATGGAAGAAGTTTTCTCGAATAACGAGCCCAAAAGATTCGCGATGAAGTGATTTTGCGATTTGCTTCACAATATCGCAGATCGCTGTATCGCATTTTCATGATACCATTCCGCCACTTTATCACAATATCACTCTGTCATTCTATTGCAATATTGCAATATCGCAATATCGCAATGCGGAATAAGATAGCTTTTTGTTAATGTACTTTCTACAAGATTTGATTTTGGAATATGCGCCATCGCATATCAGTGGTTTTGGGTTTTTATCGTAAGTGGTCTTTGATGCATGTGATATGATATATGTTTTTCAATATGTAGTCTCGCATCGTGATTTCGCAATCTTAGAATTCGGCTTGCAAGGAGGTGCCCTATTATCCTTTTTGCGATGTGACTTTTCTTAAGGAATGATTTTATCTTACCATATCATGAAACTTAAGCTTTTTAGATTTTTAAAGGGTATTTTCCTAAGTTTTTGATGGTAAGTTTTATTAAAAAGGAAATACATGCACTACTTAATTTTTTTTAATTTTTGACTAAGGGTCCCCACTTATTTAGTATTAGTAGTAATACTAAATAAGAAGGGGGTTGTTGTTGGCCACAACAGAAGGATATGTCATCTAGGAAGAGGCCACAACATAAGGATCCCTGTCTGCATCAGGGGAGAAAGAAGATCGAGAAGGTCTAAAGGAAGAAGATACATTGTAGCCATTACAATAAGGGTGTAGATCATATATCCACATGTTGGAATCTCCATCTAGAACTACGCCCAAATAAGGACATGGAGCATGTCAAGTAACCAACCAATGAAGCAGTTCAACAAGGAAGTTAGTTATAGGAAGAAATCCCATTATCCTGGTTAGGTCAGAGATGGTTCGCGTTTTTGCCACCATTGTAAATCACATGTTGCGAAAATGTGTGTAGAAGTGATGAAGTGTATAGCATCACTTATGAATGCAACATAGTGATATTTTTGCATTTTAGATGGATAACATGGGGTATGGTTTTTATTGTAAACTTGACCACATGTGTGTTATAAACTCTTGGAAAGTGGCATCTGAGATCAAGATCAAGATTGTAGATTAGGATAGCATATCATGTTTATACTTTTGGAGGACAAAAAGTCCTTAAGTGGGGAGGAATGATCCAAGTGGATCCCTAATGGCTCAAAAATAAAAATATTTTGTTCATAATGAAAATAGGACCAGATCAAAGATCTCATCACCAATATTCCAATGACACTAACAGTGCCTCAATATGACTTCATATGAGGAAGCTATGGCCAATCAAAAATTTTGGTCAAACTTGGCCAAAAAATCAAATTCAACAGGACACATGGCACTACTAACATGGCATACGTACGAATGACGTGGCATCCATGCTAAAAAATTCAACATGAAATTAGTGTTATCATCAGTAGGGTGAGATGGAAACCCAAGAGGATGCCACATGTCACCTATTTTGGCACTTTTGGACCCTCAAATGGACCAATAAATAGTGCCATGTGGCAACAACATACATCCCATTCAACAAGTTTTATAATGATTTGTCATTGAAATAGGTCAGTGACTAGTAAATTGTGGCGCAACCTTATGGAGCCACATGGGCCAATCAAAAGGCACCACGTGGCACCCTATAGGCAGCCAAATTAGCTCATTCAAGCAACATTCTGGTGGCATTTTGGTCACACGGCTTCAGTTATGTTAATTTTGGTGATCAACAACATGTTGGTCAAGAGGATGGTTATCCTGGTTGTGGTCGTATGGTCATAATAGCTATTAACAATTGTATTAATTAGCAGTCACATAGACAATGGTTGCATACAATAGACTAGCCAAAGTTGAACCGATGACATGTGGTCAACCTGTCAACCACAACCAAAATATTACCATTGGTTACATCAAAGATCCAAATGACAGTTACAATGATGGTAAAGGGTTAAGAAAGGATAATAAAATAAAAAAACAAAATAATATCAAAGAGATAAAACATGGCATAAAAGGATTCTCAAGCCTTAATGTATTGTATCTCACACCAAATAATGATAATCATACGATATATAAATACATCAAGAATATGTCTCAAGATAGTGCATTTATCTTGATCACACAATCACTTCAGTTGTGTAAATATCTCAACCAGACACAAATCTAGTAGCCTAACTCGTTGGAGAGAATCTCTCAACCAACTAGACCTAAAAAACTCCCAAGTTTGAGGAACTAACTCATTCTAGAACAAACTAGTAGGAATTAATCCAAGTTTTATAATTTTAATTATTTTGGACTTTTTGATTGTTTTATGTGAGATTGAAGCTACCATTCCCCCCATCAATCATAAGTCCAAAGTAATAACATGGTACCATCTGCAAGTATTCATGCTGAAACTGTTGAGTTAATCCTCAATGAAGAACTGCCAAAAAAACCGCCAAACTGGGTGTTGAAAACTCGAATATGAAGAGAACAAACCAAGAAACATGAATCAGCTGCAAGTCTGATACATCCTTGAAAGTTTCTTGACAACACCATCAAATCCCAATTTGTAATGCAGAAGGATCCATCTATCCTTTTCTTGGTCCAATGACCATCCAAGTGAACAAAAGAATGTCCACAAATGCTCTCAATCACCATCCCAATTGCTTTCCCACTGTAAAATGTCAATGCCCACTGGAAAAATTTATGATGCCCACTGATAGATTTGTTGATGCCCACTAGCATATTGTATGATGCTCACTAGCCGATTTGTTGATGTTGTCGAAACTTTAAGTCTGACAACCACCTTCAATTCTATTGTCATTCACCTCCTTTGTCAACTGAAAGGAGAGACAATCATCTGCATTTGATTTTGAACTCCCCCCCTTAAGGTGTAGGAATTTTTTTCTTTTTAATTCTTTGGGAACTTTATCTTTACCTCTATATTAAGTAGATTGTAGGACTTATGCAGTTTCTTCATTTCTAGATTCTATCTCCAAGGGTTTATCCAACCATAATTAACTATCACTTTAGTCTTCTTCTACATTCGACATTTCTCTAGTATATTATTTATCTTCCAACAATGAAGACAAGGATGGAGGTTAAAACATTTACCCTCCATATGACCATTTCTCTTACAATGGTTACACATAACAATATTTTGGGTATTTTCTAGAAAACTTGCACTTACAAACTAAACTGGTTTTGAGAAATTTGGAATATAAAAAGTGTTTTCTTTAGTGTATCGCAAGCCATGTTGATCTTTGTTGAAAGGAATTTATTCCCAAGGTCTGATCACCTTCTTGGAAAGATAATTTTCTCATTATTCTTTATACCTGCTACTGCTATTGACATTCACTAAGTCATATGTATCACACTGAGCATCAATCAACTCTATTAAAAATTCATTTGTATTGCATGTTGCATCAAACTTTTCAATTATATCTTTAGTACTACTAGTTTCATCATTTAGTAGCACAACTTTTTGGATGAGATCATTTGTGTCACAACTTACATCAACCTGGTGGATTAGATCATTTTTCTAAAAACCTTCATCAACATGGTGAATGAGGTCAATTGTTTAACAAATTCCATTTGTTGTTTGTGTTATCACTCAGATTTTCCTTTGAAATTATTGGAAGAAGGAAAGGATATGAGGTAACCATAAACCAATATTTTAAGTACAAAATCTAGCCAATTTGTACTTAGAGAGGGCTCTCTCTTTATGATTTAGCTATGTTTGAAAAGATTTTAGGCTAGTATTAATGTTTAGGGAGGTTTTTTTGTTTGAGATTGGTGGAGTTCTGAAACAAATGGGAAAACTAGGCTTTTAGGCCATTCGGCTATGGAGTCAAACAGGGATAGTTCACTGGAATAAGTCAAGTTTCTGAGGTAGGATTTCAACAAGCAGGATAACAGAGTAACAACAAACTTTGGGGCTCGAATGGATGGTAATTCTTCTCAAAACTAGAGGGCAATCAAGAATCCTCAAGTTAAGATAAGAAAGAAGAAGGGAAGATAGGTCAATTGGCAGAGGGCAATTAAGAATCCTATACCAGGGACTTATTAGAGAAAAATACAGGGATACAGGAGCAGTTAAGAATTCCTTTACCGAAATAGTTTAGAGGAAAACATATAAATGGTAGATTGTTGATAGCACAGAGAAAAAATGCTAATTCTGATACACTTTGTCTATTTTCCCATTTAGATTTCAAATGCATGAAACATGGAAACATATAGAAAACACATAAAATCACAAGGATCGAATACTTATTTGTGATCACACTACACCAGAACCTGATGAAATGTCCTCAACTTCCGTTCCTTTTCCAACAAACATCCAAGTTTGATTACAAAAGCTTTATCAGCTTGATAGCATAGATTTAGAGAGATGTTATAGAATCCACTGTTAATACTTTGAATGGAGAAGTATTTATATAACAATTACATCAAAATATCTCATAACTACATGAGATTTATCCTAGGGAATATAAAATATCTTTTACAAAAATATAGAGAGAGATGTAAAACTGATTGTTGCTGTCCCTTTATTCCTGGAAGAGCTGGAGGTTGAAGCTCAAATTTGCCTCTTGTTATTGCTTTGGTAATTGTGTGCTGGATCCTTGTTTACTTTTCCCTACTAATACTCTTTACTTGTTTACTGATACTCTTTACCTATTTACCAGACTTTACCTCAGTGAATATTTTCTTTTACCTCAGAGTTACCATAGTAACTTACAGGATTACAAGCATATCAGTCCACCATTGTTCATTGGGTATCTTCATCCTAATCAATTTTCTGTATATTTCATCGGCCTCAGTGTGCTTTGCAAAGTTGGGTTGAGCTGTGAACAAGTGTTTCACTTCATGCTTAATATAAAAAGGTTTTCTAAGCCATCATATAGCACTTTTCCTATGGGTAGTGCTTTCACTATTGAAGAGCTGGCTTGATTCATCAGCTTGTCGTTTATGACCAATAAGTTTGAAAGTCCTTTCTCTCTCAAAATGTTATATTTTATCATAAACTCATCAATGTCTTCTTGGATACTTTGACATCTTCTTTCCAAGTTAAGCATCAAGTTCTTTTTGGTCAGAACTCTCTTGATTTCAAGGATGGTACCAGTCTAGTCTCCTATATCATTTTGTTCTAGTTCTTCCCTGCTTTGGCTATTTAAGAAATTGGTTAATTGGATTGCCTCTTCAGGTTTCTCCCCCAATTATTCTTTGGTCTTTTGTATAGCCTCTGTAGCTAACTTCATTAAATCAATTTGTTCAAAGATAATCTGAATAGAAGACCAAATATCATTAATGGAATTAATGATATTGGTCCATAAAATCTCTATAATATCTCTTAAGGGCTTTTCAAATGTTAAGTCCTTCTCTAAAGTTTTTATTCTATCATTCATCCTTTTGTTCTTTCTTTCTTCCTTAGTGTAGTTAATCTGTGATATCTCATAACTGTACTCCAAGCTAGTAACCTTTTCATTTAATTTATGTATCTCAGTTGCTTGGGTTTTCATTTCTTCCATGAACTTGATTAAGTCCTCTGTTTGTTGTGTTGAATTTGCTATTGTTTCAGAAGTTCCTATTGTTTCTGTTACTAGAAGAGCTATTGTTAGGGGAACGTTGGGCGCCAAAGCTGCTGCAATAGTGGATGGCACTGATGTAGAAACCATGGGTAATGCAGTCTGAGGCATGGTGGTTGACACACCTTGTTTAAACTGGAAAGATTTTTCCAACTCTTGTTCTTTTTCTTCCATATGTTCATTTAACTTAAGGACCAAGTCCATAAGTTCCTTCTCATTATGTTTCTCAATCACTTCTATAGTTTGTGGATGTATGAGGGGAGGGACTTGAGTTGTTTTCTGAGTGCAACAATATCTCCATTCTTCTTTTTTATCAATTTCTTAGCTGCCTTAACATCTTTTCGATTATGACCCAACTCAATCACGGGTCCTCTAATGACTTTATTCTAGTGTCCTTAGCTTGAGAAGAGGCTTTTTCTAATTGTAGTTGTGTTGTAGTATTGCTCAAAGAATTTTGCAACTAATGTGCAATGATGCCTTTACTAGTTAAAGTGGAATAGACCATCTCACCCATTTGCTTGTGGAGCTCAATTTGATCAATTGGGTTGATATCTTTAGCAAGAACTTCAAAATTTGTTTTCAAATAATTAGTCATGGACTTTGGTTATTCTATTGTTGGCTTCAAGAAGCTCATCTGCATTTTTCCCTCTTTGATGTTAAAAGCTGACATCAACCTTGTCTGATTTGTGGGGGCCATTTTCATATATTTGGCATAGGTTTGAGCTTTGAGCTGCTCATTCCTAGTCTTGATTTCTTTGTACCTTTCCTTCAAATCCTAGCTTTGCTCTGAAACTACTCTGAATGATGACACTTCCACACTTGGTTGCCTACTTAATGCCTAATTTTGGGAGGCAGATGGTGTCTCTCCTGCTACCGTAGTCTGTACTGTGTCACTTCTTGTTTCTTCATATTCCTGCTCAGACAGAGGATTCAATCTTGTCCTTTTGACATATACTTGGTCCAGTGGCCATTTTGAGGGACTAGCCTCAGTCCTACTTCTTTTTTGATTTCGTTCATCGTTGAGAGGAGTCTGCAATACAAGAGGATTGCCCATGTTTGTTTCAGTTTGGGTCAATTCCTTAGAAATGTTTTGTGACCTTGAATCTTTCCTCAGTTCTAAAGTCTCTGGTTGCCCTGATGACTGTGTACTTGACTCCTGTACTGGTCTCTGTGAAGATTCTATAGGCACCTGTTCAAAGGAATCCAGATCAAGTCATTTTTCTAAATCCTTCATAACATTCTCTACTTCAACTTGCGTGCTATCTGGTTCTATAAGTGTTCCCTCCACCCATTCATTTCGATTTGCATATTTTTCTATCTCTAGAATTATATAATGAATGTAGGGGGACATCTTATGCTTTTGTCTTCTGTCACTGATGAAGCTGTGAGGATCATAAGGCCAAATGAATATCTTTTCTAGTCTCATTCTTTCAAGGATTTCTTCTGTTGTTTTTCCTGCTTTTCTATTGTTACAAACAAATGGTCCTAAGTACTTCTTTATCCTCAAC
Source organism: Pinus taeda (assembly GCA_000404065.3). Classification (NCBI taxonomy): domain Eukaryota; kingdom Viridiplantae; phylum Streptophyta; class Pinopsida; order Pinales; family Pinaceae; genus Pinus; species Pinus taeda. Next base: position 169,790 of record APFE030001477.1, on the reverse strand, counting down.
TGAGCTTTCTTCTTAGATTTCATGAAGTGGATTTCATCAGAGTTGATCATTTGCCTGTAGTACTCCAGGGCAAATAATCTCATGGGGACATATTTAGGAAATTTGTAGGGAGGCAATTCACACCCATAAACTCTAATCTCTGTATGGTTCCGGTATAAGTACCAGTCACCAACCCTATATTGCTTAAATTATTGAAGGATTATTTTGATATCATCACTAATTCTAGGAGGGGGAATTCCTATCAACATGGTAGTTACAGGATGGACAAAATGATCGATAAATTTTGTATAAGAATAGGGAGAAGAAGTTGAATAATGAAAAATTGAAGTCTAGAAGACTGCAGACCTGGGATTCCCTTTGGTGTCAAGTTTTTGGACAAAGAAAGGGAATTTATTAGACTGGTAGTAAACAAAAAGATGATACAGGACTGAGAAATATTTAAAGACTCTCTCATTATCTAATCTCATGAATTGGTCATGTATCTTGTCTACAATGGATGTGGCATAGTGAAATTTAGATGCAGGAGGTTGACCAGGGGTAAAAATAGTCATTAAGGCTAAGGTCAATTCATCTACATACTCACTGGTGGTGAAACCCATAATACAGGTAATCATGGTAACAATATCCTTTCCCAAATCAATGAAAAAGCATGACATGTAGGGAGAGGGGTCTTTTGGCATGTGCTTCTTATCAATGAAATTATGACAAACTCTATTAATTTCAGAGCTAGACATCTTGGTAGATTTCTCAAGTAATTCTGCAATGGAAAGGGGAGTGAGGTTCTGGTCAGGATGTAATTGCAACATCTCATTAATAGACTCGGCTGTAATGGTGAAAAGGATTATTTTCCGGGGACATGACAACTCTTAGATTAGGGTTGTAGTTTGCATGGCATTGGTGGACAATATCTGGGAAAATGTGAACAGAAGGGAATTGGTACTTTGGTAGATTTGATTCCCAAAGACCTATGTTATCAGAGTGGTTCAGGTAATTGTCTCAGTACCGTAGTAGAATTTCAAGGGGCTATCATCAAAGTAAGGTCTTTGATTTGAAAATATTTATCAGCCAAGGGGAGGTAGTCCAAATCCCTGTGGGGAGTAGTGATTAGAGCAATGTTTAGGGCAACAGGAGCTTCCATCCTTGTTTCTTGTGTTTTCAAGGAGAAAAGTTGGGGGTTTAGAAGGAATTTCAAGAAAAACAGGTGCTTGGAGAAGTCTAGGGACTAAGAAGATAGCTTAATTGCACTGAATAATTTGGATTGATATCAATTTAGTGGAAGTTCAATACAAAACAGGGTTTCTGAGAGGGAAATATGGTAAATGCCTATTTTTGGTCGACTGTCTAGACAAATGGCTACAATGAAGACTTTTCAGGGTGTGCACAGTAGTTCGCAGTCGTCTGGAGTTCAGCAACTGATGGCAGTTGATGGTTGGAAGTTAGTTGCTGGACTGGACGTACTCTATGCGAGGGAAAACAATGAAAATTTTTGTTTTTATGCACAAAGTCAATGATTTTTAGCAGGTGAATGAAAATGACAGTTGGCGGCAATTGATTGATGGGACACTTTGTTGTTTAGTGGAGGCAGTAAACAGGAGCGGTAATGGTTTTCATCGCACTACCTTTGGGAGGTTAATGGTTTTGGCAAAGGGTCACGTGATGCCATAGATCGAGTGACACATAGCACCGGCGAAAAGTCAAAATTGCTCATATCATGTGGTTAACGTTTGACCCAAAGCTCTATGTGATATGGACGAGAGCCATTGGATGTGGGGAGGTTAATCGAATGGCAGTTGGCAACGAGAAATGGCATGGAGTTAATGGAGGGGCCCGATTATAAATAAAATGACTTTAATTACATCGAGGGTGATATGACTGGCGGAGAGGCTTTTAACTAATCCAGATGATTAATTAATCCCTCTTTAACATGATGGGGGTTTGGTTTTTAACTAATTGCAGTTCAATTAAGTAATCTGACTCAAGTAACTTTTATTATGGTTTATTTTGCAAACCATGGGGTGGAATATTTATTTATTATGGGGTTTTCTTAATAATACAAGAAAGGGTAAAAATGTTTTGGGATTTAAATAATAATAAGAACTACGAGTTAATATGAATATGGAAAGGAAAAATTGCTAAGTAAATGTTTCCGAAAATGCATTTCATCATCCAACATTATGACTTAGGCTAAAATGTGTTTGGGGGGTATTTATGAAAAACCTTTATTTTCCTAAGTAGAATAGTGATTTTACTTAGGAAAAGCATTTGAAGGGAATGAATGAATTATGGAGGGATTTTAGCACTTAGGCCTTACAAGTTATTGTGCCGAGGGTCTGGTCCCTCTAGAAGTCAGAGAAATTCTTTGAGCCCCATTAACTTTCGAGTTGTTGATGCCTTTAGTACTTATGGGAAATTAGTAAAATTTAGGGAAAAATGAGCGAGGAAGTTAATTAGTTTGATTTTTGTCCATAATGTAAATGTCTTCATTGTCATCCATACTTTGTCAAAGTGATAAAAGCAAAATATGTGATCTTTTAACTTAACCATTCATCATACATAATTCTGCAACCAATCATCTACTTACCCACCTACACATCCTACCATTTTTACTTCTTTTATTAGGGTGCACTTAAACTGGCAAACCCTTATCAAACTTTTCTTTTCTTTTACAATGGAAATTTATCTAAGTCTAACCTTATTACATCCAAGGCCTCAGGTTAAACTATTGAGCTCCTTTTATTCACTCTACCTATCTACTTATCTGCCAAGATTAAACAATTTGGTCAGATTTTATTCTCTATATCTATAAACATGTAATTCAAAACATGGAATAACCAAGATTAAACTATTTGGTTACCATGGATTGTGGCATAAGTAACAAGTTGCACACAATATTTATTATACAAAAAGTAAAATAGCAGTGGCATTTGGACTTGCACACTTTCATGGTCTTTCTTCTTTTCTTAGGGTTCATTTTCTTTCATTTTTTGACCTTTTCTTTATTCTTTTTACCCTTTGATTTTTCTTTTACGGCATACCCCCTTTACATTTTTTTATTTTTTTTATTTTTTACAAATATGGAAAACATTTGCAACAAGCAAAGGTATGTATTTTAGAGCTAAACCAAGTCAATCATGATATATGACACCTATTGGTATATGAACATAACAATGGCTCCACTTGGGGATGGCTTTCCCTGGTAGAAAGTCAAGGGAAATAGATCAATGGCCTTCTGAAAGATTGTGATTTTACTCTGCAATTTTCTTTTCCCTACTGCTTTATTGGTGTGTATGACAGTAATATTTCTAAAGCTTAGTGCCTTCTATTCAGGCTTCAACTTCAAAACTTTTACCATCCAATCAACACTGAACATTATGAAGGATATAGTATGTACAAATGAACTTGTAAAATTAGTAAATCAGGTCAATGTAGTGCTTTAACATTCGACTATTGACTATTCCTCCTTCAATCTCTGCACCATTCAATTATTTAAGGAAATTTGAATTATTTCCTCTAAAGGCATATTTAATGTATGGCCCTTTCCATAGGAAGTCAAACTTCCCATGTTTCCCTTTGTCCTCTCTTCGTGAATCACACTTTAACGGTTTGTCTCCCAGATAAAAGTCTTCTGCTTTGGTCCTTTTGTCAAAGATTTTCTTAAGTTTTTCTTGCAGTACTTGGGCTCTATTGTATACTTCCTCCCTGGTTTGCTGTAAATGGATAGTCTGGTTAATTCTCCTTTGCAGATCATTTGGTTCCACTTGGGCTTCCTGAAGTAACTTCATTACTGGAACTCCTAAAGATGAGGGGAAAACTGCCTCCATTCCATACACTAGCTCATAGGGACTGGTTCCAATGGACTTCTAAGTAGTAAGCCTATCTGCCCACAAAGCATTGGTTAATTTCTTGTTCCAAGTTTTCTTATTATCTTCCAATAGCTTTTTGATAATGTTAATTAGACTTTTATTGGAAGTTTCTGCAAGTCCATTCCCTTGAGGATAGTAAGATGTGGAATAACCAAGTGTTATATGATACTTGTGATAGAAGTCAATCATTTTCTTTAACTTGAAGGCTACAACATTATCTGTGATAATTTTGTTAGGACAACCGAACCTAGACAAAATATTAGACTCTACAAAACCTATTATTACAATATCAGTGGCCTGTCTAGAGGGAATAGCTTCTATCCATTTGGTGAAGTAATTAGTTGCAGTGAGGATCCATTTATGCTGAGTAGAAGAGGGTGGATGGATTTCTCCAATGAAGTCAAGACCCCATTGTTGAAAACATTTTTCGGTGGATATAGGTTTCAAAGGCAAAGGTAAAACTTTTCTTTTTCCTTCAAAGATCTGACACTTGTGGAAGGAAGTCACAAATTTTTAACATCTAAAAACAAGGTTGACCAGTAAAATCCAGCTCTTAGAATTTTGTCAACAATTGACTTCGAGTAGAGATGCCCACCACAATCCCCCGCATGAAATTCTTGGAGTACTTTGTCAGATTCTTCCTTTAATAAACAGTTTAACAAAATGCCTTCATGATTTTTCCAAAATAAAGTATTATCCATAATGCAAAATTTCGAAGCTTTCATTTTCAAAAACCTACTTTTAGTTCTAGATAACCCTGGAGGAGCCTGTACTCTGAAATATGTAACATCTTTTACCAAAGCAAAAGCTTGTTTCTCCATTATTTTATATTTAATGAGGCATATCTAAGAGATTTACTAATAAAGACTATTGGTTTTTCACATCCTTGATCATCCTTTTGTAGTAAAACTGCAGCTATGGTGTGTTCTGATGCAAAGGAAAAGATAATGAAGTCTCTGTCAAATTTTGGGCTCGTGAGGACTGGTGTTTGAGTTAAGGTTAATTTTATTTCTTCAAATGATTGTTTAGCCTCTACTGTCCACTTAATAGTCGAATATTTTTCAACATGTTATTCAATAATCTAATTAGTTCAACTAAATTAGAGATGAACCTTCTTAAAAGATTTATTTTCCCTAAAAATGCTTGAAGTTCTTTAATGTTTCTTGGGTGAGGTATTTGCAAAATAGCTTCAATCTTGGTTGGGTCAATCTGGATTCCATCTTTAGAGATAATGTGGCCTAACAGTTTTCCTTCTTCCAAACCAAATAAAGATTTTTTTGGGTTTAGAGAAATGCTAAATTTTCTACATTTAAGAAAAACTTGTCTGAGATGATCCAGGTGTTGTTGATCTGATTTTGTAAAGCCTGTTATATCATCTTGGTATATAACCAGGAAATCATGGATTTCTTTTGCAAAGGCAATATCCATTGCCCTTTGAAAGGTGGCCCCTGCATTTTTCAATCCAAAGGGCATTTTGACATACATGAAGGTGCCCCATGGTGTTGTGAATGCAGTTTTTGCTTGATCATTAGGATGGACTAGAATTTGGTTGTAACCTGAGAATCCATCTAAAAGTTAAATCCTTGTAGAACCTACTACCCTTTGCAGTATGTGATCCATTTTAGGTAAGGGATATTTGTCTTTGAGTGAGACTTTGTTCAAATTTCTAAGGTCAACACACAGTCTGATTTCTCCTGTTTTCTTTCTTGTAGGGACAAGATTAGACACCCAATATGAAAACCTATTTGGAGCAATGATTCCTGCTTCATACATTTGTTTGATCTCTTTTTCAAGGGAAGGTAATAAAACAACATTAATTCTTGTTAGCTTTTTCCTAAAAGGTTTATGATCTTCTTTCAAAGGGATAGTGTGTTGTATGATACTAGTATCATAGGATTTTAAGTCTTTGTAACTCCAGGAAAAAACATCCTGGAATTCTTTCATTAGCTCAATATATTTCAATTTTTCATTAAGTGGTAATGATTTGGACAATTTTATCAGTTTAAGATTCTCTTGAGTTCCTATGTTGCATTCTTCAATGTTTGCTTTCAAGGGCTCCATCTTAGGCTTTTTAGGAATATCAGTAGAGTCAAATAGGTCCTCCAAAGGAGTTAATCCCTTGGGTAATTGATTATATTTGAGATTTATAACTTCAGTTTCATCATCAATTATTTCATCAATATCTATTTGCTTTAAATCCTGAATATCTGTTTTCATGAATTTAGTAAGGTGAAGCATGTTTATTGAGTTTTCTTCCAATTTGTTAATATCTAACTCATTAGTGTGCTCAAAATATGAAACTATGTCTACATCTATATTAATACTAGTAAATCTTCATCTAATGTCAAAAAGTGATTAATCTGCTTATCATTTTCAAAATCTTTCCAGTTCTTAAGATTATCAGGTATGGCTAGCCTACGCCTAATCTCAGCAGTCTACTGGTGATTGGGCTAGAAAGGCAATTTGCAGGTGCTAGCAAACATAGCCAGGCTATGAGCTTTCATGTTATGTTTTCTAGGAATGGTTGCAAGTTGAGTTTCTAAGAAAGTTTTAAGGATTTATATGACTGTTCCTTTGTAACGTCATAATCTAGGATCTCTGGTTATGTAAACTCCTTTATATGTTTAACTATCAATTTAGAATCTCCCATAATTGATACCCTTATGGCTCCTAACCTTTTGACTAGCTTGAGGCCTAGCAGGAGTGCTTCATATTCTACCATATTGTTTGTGCACTTAAAATTTAACCTATAGGCATGTCCTTCTGCGTGATCATTTTCTAAGTTATAGATCCATACCCTTGCACCTGCACCTAGTTTGTTTACTGAGCCATCAAACTCTAAATGCCATAAGATTTCATGTTCATAATTTCTATCAGGAGTAATGGGATCTTTCTTAGCTAAGGTATCTGGATTTTCTTTTTCATCTGATATCTCTTGAATTCGGACAGTTGACTTTTCTTTTACAATTTCTTTTGGTTTTGTTGCTATGTCTTTAGATTTTTTAATTTCTTTTGGTTCTGCTGCTATACCATTTGGAATATCTTCTGGATCAATTTTTGCATTATAGAGAATAAAGGAATCCATATCAGAATGCACTGAGTAAATGGGAAATTTTTGAGTCTTCTCCTGGCTACTCACTACGTACTTCATTAAAGTTTCTCTTTATAGTTTATTTGGTTGTCCAAAAATAGATATGGTAGCATATGACATGTCTAATTATAGAGACCCCTAAAGTTTGGCACCCCAGGATTTGGACAACAACATGCCATACATGGGTGGAATGTCAGCTACCACTATGTCCATGAGTATAGTTTTAGCAAGATACTGAACCAAAGAGACACATAAATCCTTTATAAGCCCTAAACACCTCACTTGACTCGAACCAAAGGAAAATAAATCCTTATAGGGTCTAGTGATGTCTAAGTTGAGTTTCTCCATAACAGACTTGGGCATGAGGTTGTGCGAAGCACCAGAGTCGAATAGGCATTATGAAAAATCCTGTCATGGATATTAAGACTAACATAGAAAGGTGGTATCCCTCCTTTTAGTGGTTTCCCATTTACTTCAGGGCCAAAAATCAACTCGAGCTGGTCATCAAAGAGATTTATAGAATCTACATTTTCAATAATATTTAATGATTTGTTTATCTGAGACCTGTAAATATCATGTTTAACCAGTTCTATCAAGGGAACCTAAATTTTAAGCTTGGCTACCTTTTCTCCAAGATTAAATGGCAAGATTGTTTTGTCATTTTGAACTTTTGGATTTCTAGCAACAGTGTTTTCTATGTTTCCTTCTCTTTCCATATTCTGGACATCCTTTGCTGATTTTTCTAATCCAATCTTTGGAGGCTCTTCTACTATTTCCCTGGAAGGAATTGAAGTGGAAGGTTGTTCATTATTGGGCTAATTATCGAAAACATCTTCTATGGTGGGGCTAGAGGGATTTTGATTTGTTCTTGAAAGGATCTGAAGTGTTTTTGTCACTGGAACTGTTTTACCCTTTTTAGGTTGATTAGGACCTGTTTTCTAATTTGTTTCTGGGGCATTTGTACGTTTTCTGCTTCTTAAATTATATTGCTTATGTACCTCAAAAATAGCAGAGTCATATCCCTGTCTGAAATCAAATGACTCTCCTATTTGGGTTTTAAATTGTTGTAGTATGTGGGACTCTTGGTCATCCTGAGTTAGGAAGACATCTTCCTCATCATCTAGACCTATTAAATTTATTTGAGTATCTGGTTCAGGGTCTTCTAAATTGGAGGCCTCTGCATAGTTTTCTTGGAAAGGTGGTCCAATATTCTGGTCAGGAATATTCTTTCCAGCATTTTGGTTCTAATTTTTCCTAAAGTTAGGATTCCTCCATGAATTAGCCTGTTGGCCATCCCAAGGAGATTTCCTTTCAATAATTTCAACTCTGTCAAACAATTTGTCCATTCCTTTGACAATAGCGGCAAGCGTCTGTTCAAAGGGTGTACTTTCATCTTTTATAGGTATTCTTCTCTCATTCCTAGCTTTGGCTCTTTCAGAATGTAGGTTAGCCTCAACACTTACAGCTACGCTTCGCATTTCTTCCAATGAGGGGGGGTTCCTTTCTCTTAACTGGAAATCCATATCTGAATCAAATCCATCAAGAAATTTGATCAGGACTAAACCAGGTGGGGGCCTAAGGTCAACTGGAATGGCATTATAAACACTATTGAACCTAGTGCAATAGACTTGAACGGTTTCATGAGGCCCCCTTTTTAATGTTCTCATATTCAGATAAAATCTGAAGGGGATCTTTCTTTTTCTCCCACCTATTCAAGAATTGTTGGTAAAGGATTCTTAAATTGTCTATGCTTTGGGGAGCTAAAGCTCTAAACCAGGTTCTAACTTCTCCAGCTAGACTTTGGAAGAAAATTCTCATTTGGACATTTGTTGTGTCAACCTCATGAAGTTCAAAGTAGTCTGGCATTTTCCTAGTATGTTGATGAGATGTGTAGGTCCCAGTGCCATCAAAAGTAGTAATTTTACTCTGATAATTTTGTGGCATAGCACCTGGGGTAGCAAGAAACACAAGGGGAGCATATCTTTTGGCCATGATTGTAGGTTGAGTAGGAGTTGGGGTAATAGGTGGTGTTTGGGTTGTGGAAGAAGAACTAGAGGTAGTGGTAGGATGTTGAGTGATGATTGATTGACGATGGAGTGAAGGGATGAAGGGAGAAGTAGAATGGATTTCAGATGAGTGAGGGAATAATGATGAACTGGCAGAAAGAGAAGTAGTCTCAGAAAGTTCAGGTGTTCTATCAGTGGTAAGAGATGACTGAGTGGAATTTTACAGATATTGATCTATTGACAAATTGGCTCATTGGATTCCAAGTTCTCTGAGGAATTTTAGATCTTGGACTAAGTCCAATAGTTCACTGTCAGATGTGTTTCTAAACAGAGAGAGTTCAAAGTGTTCGTCAAAAGGAAGATCTTCTAGGAAAAGCCACTCAACAGGGTAGGAAAGTTATCTGAACAAAGGTATGGGACTCAATGAAGTTTCTTGTCTTCTCATGATTCTAGGAATTAGGTTAGGATTTTCAAACATAGGGGGGGGATTTGGATCAGGATTAGCCCTAGTGTAATGAGTTCTTCCTAAAGCCAGATTTCAAGATTTTCAATGTTATTCTTTTATGGATTTTCAAAATAAATTCAAAATAATCCTTTAAGATTCTTTAAATTCAAACTTTATGTTTCTCAAAGGTTTATTTAACCGAGGATTTGGTATCCCCAGTATGGTTTCCACTATGTTATCACTTAGATTTTCCTCTGAAGTTATTGGAAGAAGGAAAGGATCTGAGGTAACCACAAACCAATATTTTAAGTACAGAATCTAGCCAATCTATACTCAGAGAGGGCTCTCTCTTTATGATTTAGCTATGTCTGAAAAGATTTTAGGCTAGTATTAATGTTCAGGGAGGTTGTTTTGTTTGAGATTGGTGGAGTTCTGAAAAAAAAGACAAACTAGGCTTTTAGGCCATTGGGCTATGGAGTCAAACAGGGATAGTTCACTGGAATAAGTCAAATTGCTGACGTAGGATTTCAACAGGTAGGGTAACAGAGTAAAACCAAACTTTGGGGTTTGAATGGATGGTAATTCTTCTCAAAACTAGAGGGCAATCAAGAATCCTCAAGTTAAGATAAGAAAGAAGAAAGGAAGATAGGTCAACTAGCAGAGGGCAATTAAGAATCCTATGCCAGGGACTTATTAGAGAAAACTACACGGATAGAGGAGCAGTTACGAATTCGTTTACCAAAATAGTTTAGAAGAAAACATATAAATTGTAGATTGTTGATAGCAGAGAGAAAAAATGCTAATTCTGATATACTTTGACTATTTTACCATTTAGATTTCAGATGCAAGAAACTTGGAAACATATAGAAAACACATAAAATCACAAGGATAGAATACTTATTTGTGATCACACTGCACGAGAATCTGATGAAATGTCCTCAACTTTCATTCCTTTTCCAGCAAAAATCCAAGTTTGATTACAAAAGCTTTATCAGCTTGATAGCATAGATTCACAGAGATGTTATAGAATCCACCATCAATACTTCGAATGGAGAAGTATTTATACAAAAATTACATCAAAATATCTCATAACTACATGAGATTTATTCTAGGGAATACAAAATATCTTTTACAAAAATATAGAGAGAAATGTAAAACTAATTGTTCTTGTTCCTTTATTCTTGGAAGAGCTGGAGGTTGAAGCTTGAATTTACCTCTTGCTGTTGTTTTGGTAATTGTGTGTTGTATCCTTGTTTACTTTTCCCTACTGATACTCTTTACCTATTTACTGATACTCTTTACCTGTTTACCAGACTTTACCTCAGTGAATATTTTCTTTTACCTCAGAGTTACCATAGTAACTTACAAGATTACGAGCATATCAATCCACCATTCTTCATTAGGCATCTTCATCCTGATCAATTTTCTGTATATTTCAACGTCCTCAGTGTGCTTTGCAAAATTGGGTTGAGTTGTGAACAAGTGTTTCACTTCATGCACAATATAGAAAAGGTTTTCTAAGCCATCATATAACACTTTTCCTGTGGGTAGTGCTTTCATTGTTGAAGAGTTGGCTTGATTTTTGGCCTGTTGGTGCAGTATGTCAACGTAGTCTTCATTTTGCATCAGCTTGTCATTTATGACCAATAATTTTGGAAGCCCTTTCTCTCTCAGAATGTTATATTTTATCATAAACTCATCAATGTCTTCTTGGATACTTTGTCATCTTCTTTCCAAGTTAAGCATCAAGTATTTTTGGTCAGAACTCTATTGATTTCAAGGATGGTACTAGTCCGATCTTCTGTATCCTTTTGTTCTAGTTTTTCGCTACTTTGGCTTTTTAAGAAATTGATTAACTGGATTGCCTCTTCAGGCTTCTCCCCCAATTTTTCTTTGGTCTTTTTATAGCCTCTGTAGCTAGCTTCATTAAATCAATTTGTTCAAAGATAATCTGAATAGAAGACCAAATATCATTAATGTAATTAATGATATTGGTCCATAAAATCTCTCTGATATCTCTTAAGGGCTTTTCAAATGCTAAGCCCTTCTCTAAAGTTTTTATTCTATCAGTCATCCTTCTGTTCTTTCTTTCTTCTTCAGTGTAGTTAATCTGTGATATCTC
>APFE030001477.1:133245-157589 GCA_000404065.3 Pinus taeda | reverse complement strand
TCCCCTACTTCCTAACATCCCTCCATACTTCCCAAAATTTCCTCAAGAATTTAGAAGCTCCTTATCCCCTTCATTTCGCTTCATTTCGACAAATCTCTTGTTCCCCACATCAGGGTAGGTTCCACTCAAATGATGTTTCTAAGAAAGGAAAGATGAATTTGAAAACACTGAGAGAGGTTGTTGTCCACAACAGACCATGGAAGAAACACCTCCTTCATTTTTTACACAGGTGTCATGGTCGTGAAGAAATGTCAAAAATACAATTGCCTCGGGAGAATTGATGCACCTCTGGAGCGACCTTGGGAAAATGAAGTTTTCTCCTAGCTTGGTTAGTAAAATTACTTGCATGATGATCCAAATGATAACTGGAGACATGTAGCTTTCCAATTAGCTATCATGAGCTCAATTTGGAGTTGAGGAAGGCATTCACAAGTTGACCACAATAGCACTCTGCTTTGAGGCAGCCTCATTTGGCACATTTTGACCAGTCTTGGGAGATTTGATTTTTGATAGGGAAAATGAACTCCAAATTGCAAAATTCGGGTTGGGTTGGAAATTAGACTCAAATACCTTTCCAATGAGCTATTCTATGCTTAGTTTGGACACCAGGAGGGCCTCCAAAAGTCACCTGGAAAAGAGCGTGATTCACAAGAGGAGGATTCCTGACTTTTTGTAAGTGGGCCCACTCATATGCACTTCAGTTTTTCGGCATGATCAATTATCCAAGTGGCAAAGGAAGGAAAAGGGTCACCCAAGCCATTTTTCATGTTTGTGGTGCTACACCTATAGCTGATGTTTGGATCTCCGCCTTCATTTTGTGATGATTTGAGTAACTCCCCAACCCTTGGGCGTTCTATCTCTTCATGGCACATTCTATATATTGTATGCAAACCATTTGCAAAGCAATTGGTTGGTTGGCTTGTAACTTCTGGGAGACTATGGGCAAGAAACTTTGTTTCTGCACTGTATATTTTTACAGAGAATTAATGAAAGGAAGCAACTCTATTTCATGAGATTCATGTGGTTGTGAGTGTAGCAAATGTGTCTCTTATGTTTCATATGTATCTTGTTATGTTTCATAGTTCATTTCATATTCAATTCCAGTGAAATTTTCTGAGTGAGTTAAAGTAGAATTCAATTTTATTGCTCTGCCTGTGGGAAAATTTAATGTTCAGTGTTCATTCTTCTGTTGAAAAGGATTCATGTTGCCCGTGCCCTTTTCACCCTCCTAAGCAATCTCTCCATTTTGCGTTGCTTTCAAACTAAATTGTTGGACTCTCCACCTATCTTGCCTCACGAAGTAATCTGTGCCTTTGTATTAAGTTCTCTGTTTCATTGAGGTCCATTGGTCCCATAACATCCCATAAACACAATCATTTATAAAAATCACTCCTGATATTCATTTTCACTTACTAGCCTAAGACAAATAGTTAATTGTAAGTCATCTCAGGCCATTTCATTTACTTATTCACTGAGTGTGACTCAGAGAGAGCCCTCTCCTGTTTTGGTAGGGCTAGGTACCAGACTGAGCGTGGTTTGTGGTTACCCTGAATTTTTCCTTCCTTTAGCCTGAGGCAGATTTAGGTGCTAACATAGTGGAAACTTCGCTCGAGACAAAATGGTTTGCTTGTAGATTGTCTTGCCCTAGGACATATCTCAAGTTCAGATCTGATGGTTGATGGTGGACAACGATCAGACATAAGAAGATGGTTGAAATCATTCACCTGATGACTCCTTTCACTGAAGAATCTAGCAATGGTGCTTCATGGTGACTCCACTGGAGAGGGATCAGTAGCTTTGAGATTTTTTTTAAAATGGAGCGGATTGCAAGAAGATACGCTCCCATGAGCTGAGATCACATCCCAGGCTTTCCAAATAAAATTCCAAAGGTAGATTGGTCAAGGAATCTGCCTACGTTTAAAGATGATGGTAAGAAGGATGCTGCTTTACATCTAGTTCGATTTCACATGCATATTCGCAAGTTGAAGGTTGATTTTCCTGAAGATTGCTTAATGAAGATATTCATGGCCACTCTTGAAGGTGAAGCCCAATCTTGGTATGAAAATTTTCTTGCTGCTTGTATTTATTGTCTAAAGGATTTTCATGCCCTATTCATTGAAAGATATAAAGACTCTTATCCATCATTAAATCTAGTTCATGATTGTTGCAAACATGCTTCTACTTTTATTGAAAGCCTTGAAAAATACTATGAGGATGATAATTTTATGGATGAGATCATGGAAGCCTTGTACGGGAATCCATTTCAGCAACATGAATTACATGAAATAGATCATCAGGTTGGAGAGTTCCGTATGGCTGAAAGTGATGAAAGAAAAAGAGTCGTTTCAGATTGGTCCATAGAAGAAGACAACATGCAGAGAAATCAAGTTTCAAATTCAAAATGTGATAATGTTAAGACAGCCATTTCAGATGTAGATTCAGATTGTGATGACCAAGAAACCTTGTACTAAGTCCCATGAAAGAGAACTTGGCTGTTGAAATCATCTGGGATGAAGAAGACAAAGTTTTGGGTCCAAATGTCCTCATGTCATCAGAACAAAGCCTTCATGGAGAGGTAGTCCAGTCAGTTCATAAACAACAAGATGAGATCTGCAGTCAAGTAAGTGAAAGGCTTTCTCTAGATGAATTTATGGTAGATGATAAAAATGTTAGTGTTGGGTTTCAAGAATCATCCGAAGTTTCTTTTCTCATGATTGATGAATGTGATGAATGTAATGAGAACCTGGCTGTCATATCATGTCAAGATGATCAGAAATATATTCAGACTATAGCCGACCAGACCATTATGGATTCCATTTCAGATTCTTCCTCATATGTTTCATGTTTTGAAGTGTTGTTTGAAGAGGAAATCCGCTCATCCACTTGTTAAGAAATTTTTGAGGACCAAGACCATACTTTTTATGAAGTACATGATGAAGGAAGATCAGAATCAAAAGAAAAAGACATCTTGTTTCCTCAGCAGGAGGATAATCTTCATGTTTTTCATGATCCAATGGCAGATTTGTTGCAGACAGCAGTGAAGGTTGTTATTGCAGTATTCAGTGATGAAGGAGATCATGGCCAATTATGTTTTTGGATGCCCAGTTACCAATATCAATTGTTGACCAGAAGATCTGATCGGAAGAATCAGTCAAGAAGCCATCTTCTTAATTGTTTACATTGGCAGTTTGATATGGTTTGATGATATATAGTCTTGTAAGAAATGCAGGTGGTCATGCACTACCACAAAGCTTTAAGTTTTAAGTTCAGTTCTTAGTGTTTTAAGTTATTTTGTTAGAGTCAAGTTTTTTTTAGTCATGACAGTTTGCATTGAGTCAGTTTCAGTCAAGTTTCAGTTAATAAATTGAGTCATGTTGGTTTGTCGAAATAATGGACTCCATAGCCTAATGGACAAAAGGCACTGTCTAGCTCTTCCAGAGATCTGTTATTCTTGGCACCTCCAAGGAGCTACCATCCCCCATTGGAGCCAATGTTAGTGTCAATCTTTGCAGCCTTCCTCCAGTGATCAAACATGCTCTTAAACAAGTGATTTTAAGGTGTCAAGGTCAAATTTTGTCATTTCAGTGAGTCTTCAAGCAAAATTTGGTCACTAGGCATTAGGTCTAGGGTTTGCTTTCACTCCTTCCAAATTTGTCCAAATGTCGGTCCATGTCACCATTCAGCTGAGTGTACCATCATTCAGAGGGTTTTCATTATCATGTCAAGTTCCACTGGGTCATTTTACACCTTGTTCATACTTCAGTTGCGCCTAGGTAAGGTCATTTCCCTCTCCTAGGGTTTTGAAAGAAATTTCTCTTGGACGGTCAAATCATTGGAAAAACTTGTATCCTGATGTTCATACACCTTCCCCTATCCTTAAAGTACCTTATCAAACACTTCCCATCACTGAGATCCCCCAAATTCCTCATTTTCGCACAAACCCTAGTTTCTTGCTACAACCTTGCAATTTTATAGGTTGGGCCTGTGTTTTGCCTTTTTGGACCCCTTCGCCTCACTCAATTTCTAAGATTCCACTTTCCCCTACTTCCTAACATCCCTCCATACTTCCCAAAATTTCCTCAAGAATTTAGAAGCTCCTTATCCCCTTCATTTCGCTTCATTTTGACAAATCCCTTGTTCCCCACATCGGGGTAGGTTCCACTCAAATGATGTTTTTGAGCAAGGAAAGATGAATTTGAAAAAACGAAGAGTGGTTTTTTTCCAAAACCAACCAAGAAATAAAAACCTCCTTCACTTTTTACACAGGTGTCATGGTTTTGAAGAAATCTCAAAAATACAATTGCCTCAGGAGAATTGATGCACCTCTGGAGCGACCTCGGGAAAATGAATTTTTCTCCTATCTTGTTTGGAAAAATGACTTTATTTATGATTCAAATGATAACTAGAGACAATTATCTTTCCAATGCACTATCGTAAGCTCAATTTGGAGTTGAGGAAGGCATTCACAAGTTGACCACAACAGCACTCTGCCTTGAGGCAGCCTCATTTGGCACATTTTGACCACTCTTGGGAGATTTGATTTTTGATATGGAAAATGAACTCCAAATTGAAAAATTATAGTTGGGTTGGAAATTAGACTCAAGTACCTTTCCAACGAGCTATCTTGCGCTCAATTTGGACACCAGGAAGGCCTCGAAAAGTCGCCTGGAAACGAGCATGATGCACAGGAGGAGGATTCCCGACTTTTTGTAAGTGGGCCCACTCATATGCACTTCAGTTTTTCGGCATGGTCAGTTATCCAAGTGGCAAAGGAAGACAAAGGGTCACCCAAGATATTTTTCATGTTTGTGGCGCTACACCTGTAGCTGATGTTTGGCTCTCCGCCTTCATTTTGTGATGATTTGAGTAACTCCCCAACCCTTGGGCATTCTATCTCTTCATGACACATTCTATATATTGTATGCAAACCATTTGCAAAGCAATTGGTTGGTTGGCTTGTAACTTCTGGGAGACTGAGGGCAAGAAACTTTGTTTCTGCATTGTATATTTTTACAGAGAACTAATGAAAGGCAGCGGCTCTGTTTCATGATATTCATGAGGTTGTGAGTGTAGCAAATGTGTCTCTTATGTTTCATATGTATCTTGTTATGTTTCATAGTTCATTTCATATTCATTTCCAGTGAAATTTTCTGAGTGAGTTAAGGTAGAATTCAATTTTATTGCTCTGCCTGTGGGAAAATTTCATGTTCAGTGTTCATTCTTCTGTTGAAAAGGATTCATCTTGCCCATGCCCTTTTCACCCTCCTAAGCAATCTCTCCATTTCGCGTTGCTTTCAAACTAAATTGTTGGACTCTCCACCTATCTTGCCTCACGAAGTAATCTGTGCCTTTGTATTAAGTTCTCTCTTTCATTGAGGTCCATTTGTCCCATAACATCCCAGAAACACAGTCATTTATAAAAATCACTCCTGATATTCATTTTAACTTACTAGCTTAAGAAAAATAGTTCATTGTAAGTCATCTCAGGCCATTTCATTTACTTATTCACTGAGTGTGACTCGGAGAGAGCCCTCTCTTGCTCTGGTAGGGCTAGCTACCAGACTGAGCATGGTTTGTGGTTACCCTGAATTTTGCCTTCCTTCAGCCTGAGGTAGATTTAGGTGCTAACAGGATGTATGAGGGGAGGGAGCTTGAGTTGTTTTATGAGTGCAGCAATATCTTCATTCTTCTTTTCTACCAAATTCTCAGCTGCCTTAACATCTTTGGGATTATGACCCAACTCAATTACTAGGTCCTCTAATGACTTTATTCTAGTGTCCTTAGCCTGAGAAGAGGAATTTTCTAATTGTAATTGTGTTGTATTATTGCTTAAAGAATTTTGCAACTGTTGTGCAATGATGGCTTTACTGGTTAAAGTGGAATAGACCATCTCACCCATTTGCTTGTGGAGCTCAATTTGATCAATTCGGTGGATATATTTAGCAAGAACTTCAAATTTTTTTTCAAATAATCAGCCATGGAATTTGGTTGTTGTACTGTTGGCTTCAAGAAGCTCATCTGCATTTTTCCCTCTTTGATGTCAAAAGTTGACATCAACCTTGTCTGATTTGTGGGAGCCATTTTCATATATTTGGCATAGGTTTGAGCTTTGAGCTACTCATTCCTAGTCTTGATTTCTTTGTACCTTTCCTTCAAATCCCGGCTTTGCTCTGAAACTTATCTGAATGATGACACTTCCAGACTTGGTTGCCTGCTTAGTGCCTGAGTTTGGGAGGCAGATGGTGTCTCTCCTGCTACTGTAGTCTACACTGTGTCACTTCTTGTTTCTTCATATTCCTGCTCAGACAGAGGATTCAATATTGTCCTTTTGACATACACTTGGTCCAATGGCACTGTTGAGGGACTAGCCTTACTCCTACTTCTTTTTTGATTTCGTTCCTCATTGAGAGGAGTCTGCAATACTGGAAGATTGCCCATGTTTGTTTCAGTTTGGGTCAATTCCTTAGAAATGTTGTGTGACCCTGAATCTTTCCTCAGTTCTAAAGTCTCTGGTTGCCCTGATGACTATGTACTCGGCTCCTGTACTGGTCTCTGTGAAGATTCTGTAAGCACATGTTCAATGGAATCCAGATCAAGTCTTTTTTCTAAATCCTTCATAACATTCTCTACTTCAACTTGTGTGCTATCTGGTTCTATAAGTGTTCCCTCCACCCATTCATTTTGATTTCCATATTGTTCTATCTCTGGAATTATATGATGAATGTAGGGGGACAACTTATGCTTTTGTCTTTTGTCACTGATGAAGCTGTGAGGATCATAAGGCTAGATGAAACTCTTTTTTAGTCACATTCTTTCTAGGATTTCTTCTAATGTTTTTCCTACTTTTCTATTGTTACAAACAAATGGTCCTAAGTGATCCTTTATCCTCAAATGAGCTTTCTTCTTAGCTTTCATAAAGTGGATTTCATCAAAGTTGATCATTTGCCTGTAGTACTCCAGGGCAAATAATCTCATGGGGACATATTTAGGAAATTTGTAGGGAGGCAATTCACACCCATAAACTCTGATCTCGGTATGGTTCCAGTATAAATACCAGTCACCAATCCTGTGTTGCTTAAATTATTGAAGGATTATTTTGATATCATCACTAATTCTAGGAGGGGGAATTCCTATCAACATGGTAGTTACAGGATGGACAAACTGATCGATAAAATCTGGATAAGAATAGGGAGAAGAAGCTGAATAATGAAAAATTGAAGTCAAGAAGACCACAGACTTGGGATTCCCTCTAGTGTCAAGTTTTTGGGCAGAGAAAGGGAATTTATCAGACTGGTAGTAAAGAAAAAGATGATACAATACTGAGGAATATTTAAAGACTCTCTCATTATCTAATCTCATGAATTGTTCATGTATCATGTCTGCAATGAATGTGGCATAGTCAAATTTAGCTATAGGAGGTTGACCAGGGGTAAAAATAGTAATGAAGGCTAAGGTCAATTCATCTACATACTCACTGGTGGTGAAACCCATAATGCAGGCAATCATGGTAACAATATCCTTGCCCAAATCAGTGAAAAAGCATGACATGTAGGGAGGGGGTCTTTTGGCATGTGCTTCTTATCAATGAAAGTCTAACAAACTCTGCTAATTTCAGAACTAGACATCTTGGTAGATTTCTCAAGTAATTCTATAATGGAAAGGGGAGTGAGGTTATGGTCAGGCTGTAATTGCAACATCTCATTAATAGACTCGACTGTAATGGTGAAAAGGGTTCTTTGGTCCGGGGACATGACAGATCTTAGAATGGGGTTGTAGTTTGCATGGCATTGGTGGACAATATCTGGGAAAATGTGAATGGAAGGGAATTGGTACTTCGGTATATTTTATTCCCAAAGACCTTTGTTATTAGAGTGGTTCAGGTAATTGCCTCGGTACTTGCAGTAGAATTTCAAGGGGCTATCATCAAAAGTAAGGTCTTTGATTTGAAAATCTTTATCAGCCAAGGGGAGGTAGGCCAAATCCCTGTAGGAAGTAGTGATTGGAGCAACATTTAGGGCAACAAGAGCTTCCATCCTTGGTTCTTGTGTTTTCAAGGAGGAAAGTTGGGGGTTTTCAAGGAATTTCTGGAAAAATAGGTGCTTGGAGAAGTCTGGGGACTAAGAAGATAGCTTAATTGTACTGAATAATTTGGATTTATATCAATTTAGTGGAAGTTTAGTACAAAACAGGGTTTCTAAGAGGGAAATGCGGTAAATACCTGCTTTGGTCGACTGTCTAGACAAATGGCTATAGTGAAGAAATTTCAGGGTGCGTACAGTAGTCCGCAATGGTCTAGAGTTCAGCAACTTATGGCGGTTGATGGTTGGAAGTCAATTGCTAGACTAGACATACTTTGTGAATGCATGGAAGGCAGAAGTCGCTTTCTCGGGAAAAAATGGAAAACAATGAACATTTTTGTTTTAATGCACAAAGTCAATGATTTTTGGCGTGTGAATGAAAATGACAGTTGGCGGCAACTGATTGATGGGACACTTTGTCATTTAGTGGATGCGGTAAACGGGAGTGGTAATGGTTTTCATCGCACATTTGGGAGATTAGTGGTTTTGGTGGAGGGTCGCACGATGCCATAGATCGAGTGACATGTAGCACTGGCGAAAATTCAAAACCGCTCGTATCGCACGGTTAACATTCGGCCCAAAGGTCTATGTTACATGGGTGAGAGCCATTGGATGTGGGGAGGTTAATCAGATGGTAGTCAGTAGCGAGAAACGGTGGAGAGTTAATGGAGGGGCCCGATTATAATTAAAATGACTTTAATTACATCGGGGGTGATATGATTGGCAGAGAGGCTTTTAACTAATCCAGGTGATTAATTAATCCCTCTTTAACATGAACGGGGTTTGGTTTTTAACTAATCGTGGTTCGATTAATTAATCTGACTCAATTAACTTTTATTATGGTTTATTTTGCAAACCATGGGGCAGAATATTTATTTATTATGGGGTTTTATTAATAATATGGGAAAGGGTAAAAATGTTTTGGGAGTTAAATAATAATAAGAATTAGGAGTTAATATGAATATGGAAAGGAAAAAGTGCTAAGTAAATGTTTCCGAAAATCCATTTCATCATCCAACATTATGACTTAGGCTAAAATGTGTTTGGGGGTAGTTATGAAGAACCTTTATTTTCCTAAGTAAAATAGTGATTTTACTTAGGAAAAGCATTTGAAGGGAATGAATGAATTATGGAGGGATTTTAGCACTTAGGCCTTACAAGTTATTGGGCCGAGGGTCTGGTCCCTCTAGAAGTCAGAGAAATGCTCTGAGCCCCTTTAATTTTCAAGTTGTTGGTGCCTTTAGTACTTATGGGAAATTAGTAAAATTTAGGGAAAAATGAGTGAGGAAGTTAATTAGTTTGACTTTTGCCCATGATGTAAATGTCTTCATTGTCATGCATACTTTGTCAAAGTGATGAAAGCAAAAGATTTGAGCTTTTAACTTAACCATTCATCATACATAATTTTGTAACCAATCATCTACTTACCCACCTACACATCCTACCATTTTTACTTCTTTTATTAGGGTGCACTTAAACTGGCAAACCCTTATCAGACTTTTCTTTTCTTTTACAATAGAAATTTATCTAAGTCTAACATTATTACATCCAAGGGCTCAAGTTAAACTGTTGAGCTCCTTTTATTCACTCTACCTATCTCTTACCTGCCAAGATTAAACAGTTTGGTCAGATTTTATTCTCTATATCGATAAACATGTAGTTCAAAACATGGAATAACCAAGATAAAACTATTTGGTTACCATGGATTGTGGCATAAGTAACAAGTTGCACACAATCTTTATTATACAAAAATTAAAATAGCAGTGGCATTTGGACTTGCACACTTTTATGGTCTTTTTTTTTTTCTTGGGGTTCATTTTCTTTCACTTTTTGACCTTTTCTTTATTCTTTTTGCCCTTTGATTTTTCTTTTAGGGCATACCCTCTTTACATTTTTTAATTTTTTGATTTTTTACAAATATGGAAAACATTTGCAACAAGCAAAGGTATGTACATATTTCAGATCTAAATCAAGTCAATCATGATATATGACACCTATTGGTATAGGAACATAACAGTTTGGATGAGGTCTAATATGTCACACATTGCATCTATCTTTTACGTACATCGTGCATCAAGTAGATCTTGTTTTTCACTCAGTTTTATCTGGAGCACATTAATGAGTTGTTCTTTCATATCTAGCTCATTTTGACGATCATTTGTTGCTTCTAATGTGATATTCATTTGATTAATTATGTCTTGATTTTACTTTAACTTCCACTCAATTACTTTGATTTTGTTGTGCAATTCAAGATTACACTCTTTCAATTCTTTAATTTCTAGCTCTCCACTTTGAAGAAGTTTTCCTCCTTTACCCATTTTTGTCTTTAACATGCTCACTTGTACTGTTTTTTTTTTAAATTAAATGCTTGAACTCATGCTTTCTTGCTTTCACACTCACTTCATTTTTGCTTCAATAGGATGAGGCTGTCAAATACCACTGAAAATGCACCCTAAAGAGTTTTATAATAATTTAATGACAAGTTAAAATGAATTACACTTTTAAATAAATCAACCTCCTATCAATTTGAATTTTGACTCCATACCATAAAATTTAAACCTTGGGTGTCGGGTTCAACCGAGAATGCAACCATACATCTAAAAATACCAAAATTTTGATGCAGCATACCAAACTAAAATTCTCACATTTCAAGACTTGTGAGCAATGCTTTATGACCTTGATACTAATTCGTTTTCATCTCAAAATACTTTACATGGACTCAAACTTCATTCCCAGAAATAAAAAATAAATATTACACAAAAAATATATATATACTATCACTCCAATACTATCTACCACATAAATACATGACAAAGCATGTATTATTCCTTCGAGTTATTGTGTATATCAGTCACGAAATGCTCCTCTCAAAAGCCATAAATACGAGGGAGATTGTGGTCTTAGTACATATCTTCACCCATTAAGCGAGGTAACCATCTATAATTCATTCTCAATGCATCATGAAAATAATACTGGAGAGTTGAATCCTGTATATTATTTTAAAGAGAAAGATGAGTCATTAGGTCTGAACCCAAAGTAAAAGTGGAAATACCTTTCTCAGTATTCAATATGTAATTCCACAGTCAGTTCACGAAAAAGAAGAAATGTGAGGCTTCAGTTGCTTTATGATGCTCCACACAGATCTTTCACGTACTTGTAGATTTTATATCTTAGCCCAACTAGGAAGAGATCTAGACTACTATCTTTCATTGGAAACACATTGAATCTCCTAATAGAAGTGTTATATTTTACCTTAACAACCAAAGCCATGTCTTATCCCAATAATCGTGATAGTAAACATGAACTCAAAAGCAACATAAATAGAGTAGATATTCAAGCATCTCGGTGAGCTGCGATTTCAATTCAAAGATAAGGTAGCGAAAGTTGTACAATTATCTTTGTTCAAAAACTATCTTGAAATTTCAATGTGTATTCTCAACATTGATACAACTAGTCATCATCAATGTAAGGCTCTGCTAGTAATTAAGGTATTCGAATGGCCAAATTGGTTTGAAAAATGGATACAATTTCACCCTACCCAATTTTTACCCATGCTTAGCAATTATAAGAAACAATTATGAAAAGTTACAGATTAGTGCAAGGACAAAAAAATATAGGAAGGTGCCAAGATTGGAAATCAAAAGCCGAAAAACAAGGTAAAGAGCGAGATGTCTCTTGCAAGGATGAAGATGTCAGAGGAAGTCTAGCTCACATGCCTTACCCACACTCTTTCCACTGAAACTGAAGAAACCATTGGTCTTTTACTTGGAGATTTCAAGTATTTAAGAAATGGGAGTTCAATTGTACTTATTTAGGGTACTGCTCCTTAGCCTTGATGTGATCACTGGAAAGACCGCATCGAGACCAATCCTGAGCAAATGGTAGTGGCATCTACTCTAGCTGAGAGAATATCAATAGAATTTGGAAGAACAACAAGAGTTATTGGATGGTACCATTCACATCCACGTATTATTGTCCTTCCTTCACATATTGATGAGTAGACTCAAGGATTGTATCAATTGTTGGATCCAAGATTTATTGGTGTAAATCTAGCTCAATGAAGTTATGCCAAATCCTTTGAATTGGACACTATAGGCAGTGTAATAGTTATTCCTTCTACAAACTAGTCTTAGCCTAAAACATTTGCCCAATTTTGAAGGCTGAGACATTTAATTTGAAATTGTTCAATACATTCCATATCACAACTCGCATAAAAAGCTCTAGCTTGAAATTCATCGAGTTTCGATCCTATGACCTATGTCACCAAATATTCTTACCCTTCATAATTTCTCATGCGATCATCAGCCATTTCAATTTCTCGGCCCTGCAACAACATGTCCCGATGGAGGATTTGAGGTAATTGGATGAGGTTCAAATCCTTTCCAGTTTTGTGTCATGGTGAATGCCAAGGCTATGATCGTTGTTTCGTAGCAGAATGATGTCAAACCGAAGGCTCTAGACATAGAGGGACATGAAATAGAAAAATATTTAAATGAGGACATGATTTCTATAAAGAGATCAGAATGTGAGCATTTCATTATTTGTGGATATGTTGCAACAATTCATCAACAAGATAGAATCATTTATTGGCCATTTCCTTAGCATTTTCCATAAACTAGATTGAAGGAAGCATTCAATATGGCACTGCCTCCTTTAGAAATACCTAAATATAGGTATTTATAAGGAAAATTTGGCTAGGCATCAGTTTTAAACTCCACTCACACTTCTTAGCCTCAACACACATCCAACACACCAAACACCTGAATTGTCACATCGATCGACCAATCTACACCACAACGGTATTTTTACTTAAATCAAATGCTTCACGATAATTAGAGAAACATTAACATTGGCTTTGATACCAAATAAATGATAATAAAATAAAAAACAAAACAAAATAACATCAAGGAGATAAAACATGGTGGAAAAAGGCTTCTCAAGCCTTAATGTATTGTATCTCACATCAAAATAATGATAATCATACAATATATAAATACGTCAAGAATATGTCTCAAGATAGTGTGTCAATCTTGAACACACAATCACTTTGGTTGAGTAAATATCTCAACCAGACATTGATCTAGGAGCCTAACTAGTTGGAGAGAATCTCTCAACCAACTAGACCTAAACAAACTCCCAAGTTTGAGGAACTGGCTCACTTTAGAATAGACAAGTAGGAATTAATCCAAGTTTTATAATTTTAATTATTTTGGACTTTTTTATTGTTTTATGTGAGAGTGAGGCTAACAGTTAAGATTTGGTGGCAATGGTATAACCAATGAACATTCACATTTATATCCGATGGTTTAGTGGTTATTAATGGAGCGGTTTGACAAACCATTATAAACACCAACTGGAGGTGGTTTACACAAGGTTCCAGCCTATGGAAAAGTTCCCAAAGTTAGAGAATCAAACTCGATGGACATGGGTTATATCTATATATATATATATATATATATATATATATCAAATGTTAAATATTTACCTAACATTTTTAAAACGTAATGACGGGTTTATTTAAAGCAAATGATTGGCATCATATGTAACAATCACATTATAATCGTCTGACGAGTTGTGTTGGTGGTTTAAATATAAAACACACTGTTTAACACTTCTCCCAAAATAGGAGTCATTCGACCCTGAGCCATCCACATAATAATAGGGTTAATTTCTATTGGACCACATCGGAAAGCTTTGGAATACCCATCGATAGAACAATACTTGAGCCTTCAACATTCATTCAGCTGATAGCAGGAGCCACGAGTGGGAGGGCCGATAGTCGATGGAACCATGAGCTTTAGTAACCATGATAGGGTTTGGACCTTGACACAAGTCAAAACCTATAGGCACACTTCTCAAGATAGATTCTTGTAGGAATATTCTTGCAATGTTATGTTTTGATGTTATGAAGAATCTGAAAGATTCCCTGAGGGGCCAAATTTTGACAGTGTCAAAATGGGGTCTAGTTTATAGTCATTTTAACCAAAATTTCGCATGGATCATAATGGTGTAGTCATTTTTTGCATATGAGAAGTATATTTCAGGGGACATGGCAAAGACACACCTTTTTCATTAATTTTTTGGCATAAAGTACGAGAAAACAATGCGCCTTTCAAAAGTGGGTCATGTTTACATTCAAAAGTATCAGGAGGACGATGCATACCTATTAGTGCTATGATTATTGTATTTTGAGTAGTCATATTTCAAGTCACTCCCAGGATTGGAGGTATAATGATGCATTTTTCCATATACTTGCATTTCTTTTGATAATATGAATGAAGTGACCTCCCCATTATTGAAGAAGGGCCTAGAGACGTAGTCCACATTGGATGAACTTTACTATCAAAATGTTGTGTGCATTGTCTTTATGGTGTCCTTTATGTTTCTTCTTATTTTAAGTATTTTCACATATGGTTTTTTCATTCTCTTTTATGCAATTCTGCGAACCTGAAGAAAATATCTTGGATAACGTTGGTATTAGAGGAATACTGGATCATCATGCAAGATGATTCTCATCTCACTATGTGCCACATGTCCTCAATATTATTTAATTTGATTAATATATTTAGAACCACACTTGGGCACATTAAGAAGCCCCCCATTATACTAGGAAGCTAAATTATTTGACTAGATGATTATATTTTCACATTACATTTCCATTCACATCATAAAAAAAATCATGCACTAGATATATTTGTCAACAGAAACCCAAACACATGTAAGAGAAATGCTCGGGGTCAAGGATGGGGAGAGTTAAACATGTCATTCCTCCCCTCTAATATTGGATTCCTTTTATTATTTCTCAATTATGAACATTAATGTGCCACAATAAATCATGTATAAGGAGTTACAAAAAATTACACCATTTTATGCGTTTGAAATAAGGATTCTATTGTTATTATCTTATGTGTGAATAAATTTCCCACTTTTTTTGTATGGTATTTATGCCATATAATATTTTCATTTGGGTATTCACGTATTCCTACCTATGAAAGGTGTCTTCTACAATTCACCCGTATGTCATGTTAATGCATGAACCATCTAATGATGATACCATATCACTCAACTACTATAGTAATGTCATGGAGAAATTCCCTCAAGTCACTTTCACCTTATCCTAGATGTGGGATCTAACTTGGATGTCTAGTATGTCAATGGGTTCCTTAGAAACTCTCTCCCACTGTATCTAGTCTTTGGCACCTTCTGTTCATGGATATGTTGAGGGATTGAAATGTCTACCTCAACATCGAGGAAAACCACACATTTGGGACCTTAGAGAAAATCCTTTTCCATTTGGAATGGTGGCTTTGATTGGAAATTATGGGACCAATTTCCCTTGATATAAATTATGAAAATGGATGGAGTATATAGGTGTAAGGCTATGATGTAATTAAAACTGAAAAGAATATTTAAACTAAATATTTATCACGAGAAAGCTTGTCTATATATGTGATTTAAAAGGATCCCGTAAGCAACCTAACAATATAGATATTTAAGCTATTATGAGGTTAAAGCAGATAATGATAACTAATTTAATTAAATAGTTAATTAAATTAGTTGATGAATTCATTACACATATAATATTTCGTTCTTTATGCATATAATATATGATTTCAATCACACATATTAGTAGTGAAAAATGTATGATTTCTTGCAACACATATATGATAAACGTAATAAAATAACCATTTAAATCTTAAGAAAAGTAATAACAGACAGATAATAGTACTTGATATATCGTAACTCTGATCATGATAAAATAGTAGTGGTTCAGCTTTCTATTAAGATAACTTAAGTCACAATAGTGAAAACAAAAGCCTTCTTTCCAAAATTTAGAACTCCTTCTCATAACAAATGAAGGGGATTTATAGTTTCAAAATGAATACAAATATAGGAAAATAGAGTAAAAGCATGAAGTGGTTTTAACAAACAATGCTTAAAATAAAACAACAGGTAATTTTAGAGTTTGTTGTAACAACTTGACTAGTTTTGTGAAGAGGACTTCCCTCCCATACATTGTTGCAATTCATAAAAATCTGTCATGGGCTTCAATTTAGGTGGAGACTTTGGTTGAATCTACATTTGATTGGTAAATATGGCATCCCCTAATGCTAGCAGCATGTGAGTGGTTGTGTTGGATAGGCATCTAAGAGTTATCCATTAGCTGTGAGGCTTGACTAAGAAATTTCAATGGCATTCTAAGTCAATTTTATATAGCTTATCAATATTTTCGGCCTTTTTCTTGGACAATTCCTACCATGTTTTGGTCAACAATTTGATATCTGGTAGAGTTCCCTCAGGGAAGGATGAAATAAGATTCACCTTAAACAAGTTATTGTCAATGGATTCAATAAGGTCATTGGATATATCCCTTGCATTGAATATTGTTGTATCTATATGCTTGAGGCAAATTTCCCATTCACTAAAGACTATTTCCTTATGTGATTCATCTATCCTCGGGAGATCAGCTAATCTCCTTTCAGCATTGTCTTGCCATGTTATGTAGCCTATAATATTTTCCTCAATATCATCAAAGCATGTTCTGAGGTCAGAAAATTGTTCCCCTATAGAACTGGTTGCATGACACAAATCATGAATGATGGATAATTTATGATAGAATATGAACTATTGTTTAGCAAGGAGAGTATTTAATTCTCTTTCTTCCCTTTTGAACTCTGATAATTCAGGATTAACTTTTAGTTGTTCAATCCTGTGTTGTAATTCTCAATTTTGAGAATCTCAGATCCTCAAATTAGAGTCATGTTGAACTTTAAGGGTGTTGATGTTATTCTAGAGCTCAGCAAGCGATTCTTGTCATTGGTTAGCAATATTTTTCTTCTCACTCTCAAGACTTTGTTCCAACTGCATAATATTGTCCTCCTTTTCCTTCAAACATTGTTGTATCTCAGTGGCTTTATCCATAGTCATGGAAGCATAGGCTCCTATGAATTGAGTGATTCTTCCCAGTTCCTCTGTAGGAGTGGACTGTGAACCCTTCCATACTACTTCAAAAGAAGAGTTTCCAGGGACTAACACCTGGGACTAGTCAATCTTTCTTTTATTTATTTTCCTTTTTACAATGGCCTTATGTGGAGGACTATAGAATATGTCAAGGGGAGTAATCTCTTCGACCCTTAATATGACCTCAGAGGTCGGGAATTCTAGTATAATTTCCAATTCTTCAATATCTAAATGCTTATCAAAGGTCCTTATTATAATTGGAGTCTTATCTAAAGCTTTAGAAGTGTCTAAGACCTTCTCTTGTGAGGGAGTCTTCAAAGCGTCAAGTTTATTTCCTTCCAAATCCTGGCTACATTGTTTCCATATCTCTTCAAGATTAGAACTTGGCATATGTCCTTTAGTTTGAGTGGAAGAAGAAGCCCCTATCTCTTTTGGTTTAGGGATATCAATAACTTGTGTAGAAGGAATAACTCTAACCTTTTCTTGAGTTGTGCTTTCCTATGAAATTTTTAATGAGTCTAAAGTTAAACAGGATAACCTTTCTTCCCTATATTGGGAAAATTGATTGACTTCCCGTGGAGATAAATGATCCACAATATGTTTGGAAACTATTGAATAGGTGGCAGCTTTTTCAAAGAAGTCGTCTAATTGATCTAGTTCATGAGAGAATTTCCTGACGCTTGACTATGTAGTGACCTTCTTGACAATTCCATGAGGATCGTACTGTATGTTAGTGATAGTAGGAAAATTCAACTCTAAAATATAGTTAATCTCAATAGATGCATGTTTAAAATCCTCTAATGTATACATACCACAACGAAAAGGAAAGGTAGGCCATACTTTCTTATTGGATTCTTTCAATACTTTACAATTTCTATTACCTACAATTTGGTATGCTATCTCACAATCCAACAGTTTTTCAGGGACATATAGGGGAAAAACATGTGGATTAGAAATACAACCAAAGACTTAGATGTAGGTAAACAACTCCTAACCAAACCAATTCCCAACCCTAAGAAAGTTTATCTCTCCTTCCAGGGAAACCCTAGGAACTCTCTTATTAAAGATAATTTAATGAATAGGTGGCATGACACCCTGGAAAATTTTATGGAAATGGGGATGATATTTGGAGTCCTATAGGATATTATGGTATATATGAATAGGATTTGGGTCCTCTAAGGTTCATTTCCATCCCATGGAGGTGATATCCATAGTGAAGAATAGGGTATATCTTACATAGGCACTCATATAAAAAGGAGAAACTACAATTTCTGAAACTTTATGCTTCCTTCTAAAATTGAGAATGTGAGTGGCTAAGTTATCAGATAAAATATTTCCCCGGCCTATTATATATCCTTCCGAGGCAACATCAATTAGTGGAGTCCATTTGTCTAGGAATTTCTGAGTATTAGGGTAAGAAAAGAGTCTACATACCATGGCAACAACTTGACAATAAGGACATGCGAGAGAGTCTACTGCATATATGCCCTTTTCCTCATGCTTATGCTTATTTGATTCCCTACTCCATTCCTTGATGGGTTTTGATGCATGATCAATGTTGCTTATGAATTTGTCCACAAATTGTTTGTCATATTTACACTAAGGTGGTGGAAAATGGTACATTACACTGAAATCACTGCTACTGAAAGAGTATATGATTGTATCATTCTTTGTCATGGATTTCCTATCTGTAATGTTTAAGTGTTCCATGACCCGCCAAATCATATTTGTATAGGGAAGGATCTTCGGCTGAGCATCAATTCTGTGTAAAAATGAATTTGCGACATCACTGTGGGTAGTATTAGAAACTAGAGTAGAATCATCAACTATAATTTTTCTTTGGGTGACCCTTGGTCCTTCATCTTCGAATACTCAATAGATAGATTCCCAGGAGGCACTCTCAACATCTATATAATAGACTGTGTCAAAAAACAATCGTGGCAGATCGAGATTTTTAGCTAGCAGAGAAGCCGACTACTACTGAGTGTCTGGTTTCTTATTTTCTTTAGTTTCCTCAGACATCTCTTAATTCTGCTTAACAGGACTAGCCTGCAATGGAAAAACACGAGACTAAATGATAGTTCCTTCACTAGAAAGTCTTTAGTGCAAATAATGATTTTTCATAATGATTTTTGTCTTAAAGGGAAAATCATGATAAAATCAAGCTAAAATGAATAAGGTTGTTTAGAATTTCAAAACCCAGAAAATTTACCACTTTCAGATATTAAATGAAAAATGTGAATTCATGTGGGTTCTACACACATTAGCATATCAGAAGAATTTTATCGGACAAATCACCTGCACACACACTAAAAATTAAGATATGTGAGATTTTGTATATGTCATGTTTAAAGATATAATGACTATAAGTGCAGGTGGGAAGACATATCGAAAATTTCATATCGGTGTGGTATATTGGGAATTTAAAGAGTGAACATTTGATATGAAAATTTTGGATACATGTAAAGACAATAATAACGAAGGTTTGAGATATCAGAGGGAAGCAACATGGGACATATTGGATATCAGAAGTGGGAGGCATCGACATATTGTGGTATCGAGAGTTTCGGTAAAGCAGGAATGCTAAGTATCAGAGGTTTGGGATATCGAGATTTTTGAGATGGCGTAGTTAAAAAGTTACGATGTTTGGGGATTCCAATATGCCAAGTGGTAGTTTGTGGAGTTATCGGTTCTTTAAAATATTTCATTTAAAAGGAAGCACCCACTTAACTTTATGTTTTACATATTGTGATTGTTTTATCTACGAATGATTTTATGATAAATTTCCTATAAGGAAAGTTACAATATTATAATGATTCGATCAAAGATCATCCAATAATGCATATTTAAATAACAAAATTCCTACCCGGTTTTATTAATTGTAACATTTGTAAGGTTGGACCTTCGATATGTGGGTGTCCATAATAGAAAATTTCATGTGAGAGGGTATTTTATTTACAAATTAAAAAATTGCCTTATCTTTATTAAAACTAAATATTTTTATTAAAATTAAAAAAAGGGTCCCCGTGATTTACTCTATAGCTAAAATAAAACTAAATGGGGGGTTGTTGAGTACTACAACAAGATATAAAAACTGAACTTAGAAATCTATATAATTTATACTTTTTAGAGTGTTTTATAAAATCCAACACCTTGTCCAAAATTTGCATTGGCCTCTACTAAACAAAATCCTAGTTCCGAAGATCCTCAATAAATCATCTTTTGGTCTATGAAATCCTATGAGGGGGGTTCCCCTAGATGTAACCCAGTGTCATGACTCCAACATAATTGACAATTTTCCAATTAGAGTGTTGGTTTGTATTTTATGTCCAATTTCATCTCACTTTCTTGAGACATTCAAACACATAATGTGAATTTTGTATGTGGGTATAAAATTGAAAATATAAAAATTGAGTTCACTAAGTTAGGGAAGTGTGTCTTTGCAATGCCCATGTAAGAAAACTATTTGAAATCTCTTAAGTGAGTGTTTTGTAAAATCCTCCTGTATGTGAAAATTTTGCATTAGCCTTTATGACACAAAACCCTATCTTCAAATATCCTTAATAAATTATTTTATGGCCTATGAAATCCTAGGAGGGGAGGTACCCCTAACTATAACCTAGTGTTATTATTCCAATGAAATCTAGCATTTTCCCATCTCAGTCCCTATTTTCATTTTATAGCCAATTGCATCTCACTTGCTAGAGTTACTTAGGCACATATTGTGAATTTTTGTTTTTATGTGTATAAAAACCAAACCCACAAAAATGGCTTCTATAATCTTTGTAGATTTTTATAGCAAAGGCCCATGTGAGAACACTACCCACAAAACTCGAGTGTTTTGCAAAATCCAACCCCTTATGTAAAATTTACATTGATATTTACTTAAAAAAATCATATCTCTAATGATCCTCAAATCAATCAATTTTTGACCTATGGATTCATAAGAGGTGGGTGTCCCTAGTTGCAACCCAGTGCTAGGAGTCCAAAGGAACTAACATTTTCCTCATCCAAGTCTTGGTTTGAATTTTATGGCAAGTTACAACTTACTTCCAAGAGCCATTTAAGGACATGTTGTGAATTTTGTAAATGGACATAAAAATCAAACCAAGTAGCATAAACATGTTTCATAGGATTGAGAATTTGTGTTTGGTCAAGGCCCATGCAGCACACTATCCATGATTGCTAGAGAAATAATTTTCCAAATTCAAACCCCTTGTGAAAATTTTGCATCAATCTTTACTAGATAAAACCTATATCTAAATATCCTCAAATAAATAAATTTTCAACATATGGAGTCATTGGGGAATCATGGGTGTGTGTAGTTATACATTGGTGTCAGGAGTCCAACAAAACCAATGTCTTTCCCATCTGATTCTCAGTGTTAATTTTATGGAAAGTTGGAAATCACTTCCAAGAGCCATTTAGGGAAATATTGTGAATTTTTATTAAGGGTATAAAAACCTAACCAAGTAGTAGAAACAAGTTTTGTAAGCTCCAATATTTACGTTTGGCCAAGCCCCATGCAAGAACACTACCCGTGATTGCGCAAAAAAGTATTTTGCATAGTCCAACTTGTTATGTGACCTTTATGACTGCGAACATAAATTTTTCCCCTAGGTTTGGTGGCCAACCTAGAACAACAGAATAACAAAGGACTCAATGTTTTCCTTAAAGTAGGTAGATGAGAGGAAGAAACCTACTTGTAATCTATCGTATATTTTTCTCCTTCTTTGGATTGAATTTTCCAATCATACCTGTAGCCACCAAAATTAGAACCTACACAACCAAACAACACAATCCAAGAAACTATGAGATCTATGTAGCATCATCTATCTACTTTATTCAACAGATCAACATGGTATTAAAATATATGAAATAATGACATCACATATAGGAGAACAAGAGAAATATTTGTATTCATACAAATGGAGTGAGTTACAACCATAAAGGTGTTGATATTGTATGAGAGGTCCTCCAAGTTGTTGGCTTTTCCTTCCTTTGTCACAAAGTGTACCTCCAATCACCCCAAATGCATGAAAACCCAACTCTCTTCACAACAACATAAGGGTAGAATCACTCTCCAAAATCCAACCCCTTGTAGATGGAAGGCTGTAAATATATAGAGGAGTGAGGTAAGTTGGGAGTTCTTATCCTTTTACAAACTTTGGGATTGAGATCCACTCTTGATGGGAGGATGAGATCTAAAGATAAGGGATGGAAACTCCAAGGTAGGATACTATAAGATTTGAGATTTTAATCATAGGTAAATGGTTACAACATATCCTAGAAGCTTCTGGAAATGGAGGCTTTGGTATTCTCTCTCTTTTTCCTAAATTTATAGAACCAACATAGGTGAAAAGAAGGAAACCTGTAGGTGATCAACGCAGGTCACAGTGGAGCAACCTGTAGGTGAATGTTGTCTAGCAAGAGGCCAGGGTGCGTTGGTCCTAAAACTGGCTCAAATAATGCAGTTTAGGGTAGAAATTGTGGGGAATGAGAGAGTCATGCATAGGGATTTATACAATGATGATGTAAAGGGGGGATAGGATGTGAGTGATCCAGTTAGGAGGCTTATTGATCAGATGAGACAAAATATCCTATAACAGAGTGTCCCCTAAAAATGTAAAGCCAAAGATGATGACCGATGATTGAAGTGATTTACCTTGTGACAAGTCGAGATCAAGAAAAATCGGTGAGCTTCATCTTTTTTTACAATACATCTACATCATGACATATTTTTGCTAAGGGAAGCATACCCATACTCAACACATAAGTTAACATTACATGTATATTGATCAAAAGACATGTTCATTGATGACTAATGGTGGACACATGAGTGGATGAGTGTAAATATGATCATAGCCATCATACATAGTGATCTTGTATAATCTTGAAATCATAGCCCGGATGGTGGAAACTAGATCTGAGGTCTTCTATCTCGTTCACACGACTAATCAACATACAAGTCTAACGATGTGAATTAATGAGTTGAGGTCGAACATGTTAGACACCATTTGATTACTGACTGATGATGTAAGTCATTAACAAACATGAGAGAAACCACCAATGATGTTAATGGCTCTCAAGGTACTCAAGTACAATTTGTATGGTGTGAATAAACGAGTTGATGTCAAACACCACACATAATCTTTCGGTTGAAGTTCAATGATGTAAACATGTCACCAATAGTAAGGAAAGTTTCCATTGATGTATGTAATCACCAAGTTACTGATGGATGTTTCTAAGTCAACTTCTTGGATGATGTGTCGATGTCGATAGGAAGCGACCCATCGTAGGAGGGCCTTGTTGTATCCCCCATCAATGACACAAAATGGCTATGATGATTTAAACAGAATGAAGCTCATATAGAATTGGATCAATAAATGAAAACATGGAATGAAGGCTTAAGAGTATTGTAACAAATATCAACTTAGTGACTTCTCTTGAACACAATGGCAACACTAAAATGGAGTGGGCAGCACTGACCCAAAACTTAAATGGAGGTTGTATGAAGGTATGATGAATCGAAAACAAGCATTACCCAACCCAACAGCCACAAAGATGAAAAGAGATGAAAGAGGACTCCAGCGGTTTCTTTTTCATAGATTTATAGAGTCTGAAAAAGAGATAAAAGTGTACTCTTCAGTCAAAATCACCTATGTAAAGCACAACACAATCCGTTAACAGTTGTTGAACTTCTTAGAACAACATATAAAGGATTAAACATACATGTTTAATAGTAAAAATGTATCTTCACTAGGTCAAAACATTAAATATGAATAAAATAATAAAAAATATGACCATATATACTCAAAATGTTTGTTAATTTTTACCATTTCACATTTACCTCTAATAGTGAAAGTTCTGAGTACTTTTTCCCTTGATCTTCTACAGTTGATTGTGGCCAATCCAATGAATAGTTTCGAGTACCATTGCTTCTAGGTAGGAGGTAAAACCTTTCTCTTTCTTTCAGGGGTTCCATTTTGTGATTTAGAGCAAAATTTATGAGTTTTTGACAACTATGGGGTTACAAAATTTCTCCCTAGGACCAACGCAAACCCAGAGGGTAGAAAAGTGCATTGCACCTAAGTAGTCACACATTTCAAGCAAAGGTGCATCACTCTAGTTTTCTCTCCCATGGTGCATTGGGAGAAAATCAAAAGCTTCTTTATCAATTTTCCCTCAAAATTTGTCAAATTTTTTACATTAAAAGGATCTTAATGAATCTCTTATTGACATTTCAGGGGTTCATTAGCACAAAATGGATTTCTTTCCTCGAGCCCAACCAACAAAGGATGGAAA
>APFE030001477.1:95834-132764 GCA_000404065.3 Pinus taeda | reverse complement strand
ATATATATATATATATAGTGTTTTTGGGTTTCTATTGTGTTTTCAATATGATGTGATGTGAATTGGAAATTAATTACATTCATTGAAAATGTCTATCTAAAACATGATTAGCTAGGGCATATGTCAATGTATTTAGATTTCTAGAAATATGTTCATATTACATGGAATCAAAATGTCTTTCTAGAAGGCGTAATCTTAAAACCATGCGTAAGATGGTGGGACTTCTAGCTAAATAGACATCGGCAAGTTGTAGTACTATGCGTTGTGAGTCAATTTTGACAACCAAATGCTGGATACCATGTGCAATAGCATCAAATAGTAGCTTAACCAATGTGCTATACTCAGCGATGTTGTTGGTGGAGAAATAATACGAATCCCCTACAGACTTGTTAACTCTCCATTTGGAGCAAAGATATCCCATGCTGCGTAATATAGGTTCCAAGTACTACGAATAGCAACATCAGCATAACCAATAAAATTTTCAAGAGATACCAACATCTGCAAACCAAACGTAAAAAGGAATCAACAAAAACTATGTGAAACTCTGAAAAAACACACTGTAAACACACTCAACACACCTATAAATAGTATGTACACAATGAAAATTACACATGAGATCAAGCATAATATTTTTTGAGGTACAACCATTTCTAGGTTGATCTAAGGGAAATCCATCAAGCTCTACTAACTCGTAGTCCCCTTTTACAAGGACTCACTTGACAATGTATGGACCTAACCACATGGGTTGAAACTTCCCCAGACCTAGCTTATCAGACTCGTAATCATATAATAAGACAAGGTCTCCTTCTGAGAAGACACAAGGCTTGACACTCTTGTCATACTATGCCTTGATGCATATTTTATGAGCTTCATTAGCTATAGTAGCATCAGACCAGGTTTCATCTAAATAAGTCATATGTGAAAGATGCTCCTCCTCTACGGAAGTGGCAGGAAGAAGTTTAATAGCTAGTTTCAAACCATACACCGATTGAAATGGTGTGAATCTGGTAGTTGTCCTGACTAAGGTTCATTATTCCCATAGAGAAAATTCTAGTCCGATATGTGGAACCCTACCATGTGTTGAAGCATTGTCTTAAGAACTTTGTTAATGGCCTCAACCTGTCCATTGGCCTAAGGATAATAGGGAGTGGAACTTTAATGGGAAAGTCCCAGCTTAGTAGTTAGTCTGGTCATCATATGATTTTGTAATTATTTTCCATGATCCGTAAATATTTCTTGTGGAACACCAAACCATGCGATGACATGGCTAAAAAATAAGTATGCAGTCATTTCGTCGGTGTTGTTAAATGTAGGCATTACCTTGGCCCACTTAGTAAAGTAGTCAACAACGACAACAATATAACCGTGCCCCCCGGTTGAGTGAGGGTTACATGTCATGAAGTTGATACCCCATTTCGCAAAGGGACCAATAGTGATAATGGGATGCAATGGAGTAGGTGGATCATGGGTCTTACAATCATATAGCTGGCATGCATGACACTTCTGGATAGTGAGGATGCAGTCTCGAAATATGGTAGGCCAGAAGTAACTAGCACGTAAAATTTTGTAGGTGGTCGCATAAACAAACAAATGTCTGCGACATACCCCTGAGTCACATTCATTTAAGACTTTATAAGCCTCCACAAGTGTGAGGCACCTTTGTAAGATCGTATCAATACCATGACGGTAAATGGTTTCATCGATAATAACGTAATTTCGGGCTTGGTAATGAATACGTCATTGCTCCGAGTGAGAGGTATTATACCAAAAATTCTAGGTCTAGAGATAAACTATGAAATATCCATACTATGGGTCATATGACGATATTAGAAACAATGACTCATCGGGAATAGAATCTTCACATGTAGGTTTTGAATTAGGTGAAGGGAAATGACACATTAGTTCCACGAAAGCTAGTGATTTCTTCGACTTGCATTTGATGAACTGCAGGTCGAATTTTTGTAAAATGACAATCCATTTCGAGTACTTTCCCCCTACCTATTGATGTGACAAAATGTATGCCATAGGGTTTCAATTTTAAATGACTATAGTCTTCTAAAGAAAAATTTAATGGTGAAATTTTTGGATGGATTAAACGACCGCCAAATCTAGCTTTTCTATGTGGGAATATCAGATATCAGTATCGTTAAGATTCTAACTTTGATATTAAATAGGATGTTCAGTCCTTAAATCATATTCTTGTACCAATACCATTTCTATAGTAGAAATGGCAGCAATAAGGTACACAAAGTAATCGCACTAATAGTTACGGGGTATAGAACAAATGCCTAAACTAGTACATCTTTCACGGCATTGAACAATTTCTGAGTTGCATCATCCTAATGGAAGGGGACCCCATTTTCAGCAAGTGAGTGAATACTTTGATCAATTCAGTGTAACTAGGGATGAATCTTCGTAGGTAGTTAGCTTTTCCTTGAAGTCGTTGAAGCTTAACTAGTGAAGAAGGTGCAGGAAAATTGATAATTGCCTATACTTTCAATGGATCAATACGAATTCCTTGTTTCGAAATAAAAAATCCCAAGAGTTGACCAGAGCTGACACAAAAAAAACATTTGTGTGGGTTAAGTCGAATATTATAATGTCTACAATAGAGGAAAATAGCTCGAAGATGCATCGGCTGATTAGTTCAATGTTTTGAGTTAGCAGGGAAGTCATCCAAATATGGTTGAATGATGCATTTGATATCATGAAAAGCATAATCCATGGCACGTTGAAATGTGGCCCCAAAATTATTCAAACCAAACGAGATTTTCCTATAAGAAAAATTTTCGTAGGGACAAATAAAAGAATTTTTAGCTTGGTCCATTAGGAGAATGTTCATTTGATTATAGCCTGAAAATCCATCCATAAATGAATAAATTTCAAAGCCAGCGTAGTCATCAACAATCTGGTCAATAAATGGGATGGGATAAATGTCCTTGGGACATGCATAATTCACATCCTGATAATTGAAGCACACTCGAATGGTGCCTTATTTATTCATGACAAGGGCTACATTCAACACCCAATCAGTTAAAGGAACATGGTGTATGAAACCAACTCAAAGAAGATTTTAAACTTTAGCCTTATACCAACAACCTTCTTGGGATGGTTCGGATGGAGGCATTGTTAGACTAGTTTGGCATCAGGAAATGTCTTAATTTCATGTACAACGATATTTGGATTGATACCTAGCATCTCCAAGTATGTCCAGGAAAATACATCTCGAAACTCATGGAAAATGGCTCACTAAGTCTCGATCTCAAATGGAGAACAAGATGCTCCAATGTGTAGATTTTTTACAACACCTAGCTTGATGGAAATGTCAAGAGGTATTGTCTTCTTGATATTCAAAATGTTCTTTTCTAAATCGACCTCATGAATGGACACGAAATTCGTAAAAATTTTGATAGAATTGGGTGAGTATACATCAATGAGGCTATCCTCAATGGAATCAAGTAGGAAGGAATGATGATGATGCTTATCCTAGGGCGTATCGACCAACATCATGATTTCCATGATTCTTTCATCAGTAGTAAATACACGCGAGAATGGGTCGAAAGATGTACCATAGTCCAATGATTTGTCTACCCAATTAAGAGAATCATAAGAGGAAACCATAGAAAATAAATAAATGGCTGCGTAATCTAGCTCAATGGGGCTTAGCGACATTCATTTGCTAAAATTTTGGATCTCAGTTTTGTCTGGTAGAATCCATGGATCATCTAGGATAGTAGAATACAATATCATGTTGATATAGGCTACTGAAGATAAGTTGTAGGGAAGGAGGGGAGGAGGGAGTGAAAAGGTCCCCATAAGTGAAGAATCCTTCAACAATCCAACTCCGACATGCTGATATGATTGTAGGGTTTCCCCCACAAGAGGGACACTTCCAGTAACATGTGAATCAGAGGTGAAAAAAGTGAGCTAGTCTATGGCTAGAATCCTGCCTTTATGATGAAATACAATCATATGAAAGTAAGTCGAGACAATAGAAGACATGGCATAAACCCACATGCGTCCTAATAGAATATTTTAATCGAGAGGTCCATGAATAAATTTTACTTTTATGGACATAGTTTTTCCCCCTAATTCAACTTGCAGGGAGTTCAAAATCCCACAAGGTTTATATGTTCTCCCGTCAAAGGCATTCAATGTAGTAGGTGACTCACTTAGTTGAGGAGAAGCAATCACCTTCTAGGAAGACATGGAAATAGTACAAGTCGAGGCTCCCTCATCCACAATAGAATGATGAATGTTCTTACCATGAAAAACGACTTCGATTATAAAATATAACTGAGCTGGGAGCCAAGGGGTAGAGTTTTCATGAGAGAAAACAAGAAGGCTACAATCTAATGGATCCACACATTTAATAACTGAAAGTAAAGCTCTATTTTGGGAAAGGAAGTTCAATGACACCTCAAGAGTCAACATAGCCAATGGATACTGAACCAAGTCTTCAACTATGTTATAATTTTGAGAAGCTCTTGCATGAAGGTTGAAAGTTGTCTTATGAATAACACCCTTTGGAGGTTTAATAGTCAATTCAGTGGGAATAAATGGTGGAGTGGGATCTAACAAGGATGGTGCCAAACTGGAAAACTGATTAGTAGCTTGACCATTTGGTAGATTCACATTAGCATAATCCTTGTTCTAAGTAGCTACCAAAACATTAGATCTCATCTTTAAAGAGGAAAGCATCAAAATTGTGTTAGAGGAAGATGGGTGCCGAGAAACCATATGAGTCTCTTCATTAGGAAATAGGTTGTTCAACAATATAGGAGAGGTGGAAGACTTAAGAAATTGATTCGCTCCATCATGGTGAGAAAAATCATGTGTAATGTGCTCCTCGTTGCAAATAAAGTAAGGATATCCCGCGGAGAGGGATATTTCTTCTTCTTACCTTTTCCTTTCTTCTTTCTTCTAGGTTGTTTTTTAGACTTGCCTTTATCAAATGAAATGACATTTATCTCGGAAGCAAAAGCCACAATATGGTGGGATTGAGGGTTTTGAGTAGATGTGGGTGGAGCAATATCAGATGGTTTACTCACTATATGCATGTTGGTAGAAACAATAATGCCATTAGTAGCATGATATTATTTACCAAGCATAATAGGAGGAACATTATTCGAAGGACTCATAGATTTTGGTATCTTATTGTAGAGCGTGTTGGATTGGATACAAACCAAATCCAAATACTGTGCATGAGAAATTACTTTCTCTTCAGTCAGGACTGCACATTTGGCCACATCTTCTTTTATGGGTTCCAACATAGATTTGGTGAACCATTCCACGAGAAATTGATCAGGAACATAAGTTTTTACCAACTTGTGACAATGCCTCCACTCATGAATCTGATCTAAAATGGGTGTGGAATATAATTGTTTGAATTTGGTTAACAATTCCATTATAGTTTCGTATCTGATGGGAAACTGTAAATGTGTGAGGAAAGTTGTGGCTAAGGTACTGAAATCATGGAATGAAGCTCTGGATAACTCAACATACCATTTAGCAGTGGTACCTGTAACCATTCTTTGGAAAAGATGAAGTCAAATAGAATCAGCATTAAGGGATTTTGATTAACACCATAGATGATAGATCATGAAATGTATTGACGGGTCTTCTCTTAGATTCCCATTGAATTTAGGGATATCAGAAGGAAATTTTGTAGGAATTATTGGCCACCAAGGCAAATGAGTGATGGGGTCATTAGTGAGCAGAGTCAAATCTGGTAACTCGATAGTGGAAAAAAAAGGAAACTTCTGATTAAAGTCTAGTGGATGATGACCCATATATGAGGGAATAGCCTGGGCAACATGCACTTGCATTCCTAAATAAGGAGGGTTCTGGTAATAAGGAACCTGGTTACCAGAATAAGGAGGATTCTGATAACCAAAATACAAGTGACCTTGTTAACCAGCCCCAGGATAACCATGAATTTGATGGCCTTGAAAAGGCACATGAGTGATTCCTTGATAAGGTCTATATTGTTTTATGATGGGAATTTTCATAATCCCGTGATAAAGTGTGTTTGATTGATGCTGAGTCATACCATGCACAATCTGTCCTATTGGAATTTTAGGAATACCTTGTGAAAGTGTTTGAGATTGTAAAGGAACTCGTAAAGGCTAAGTAATTGGGACTTGGGAGGTATGAGATACTGAAGGAATGGGTTGAGATGTGATCATCGCCTATACAAGTTGATTTACATAGATTTCAGCTTGTTGAGGTATATATTGAGCAATAGGAATTTGAGATGATGACACAAGTTGGGAAACAAATGATGAACCCAACATCGAACCAGGTTGAACAGGAAAAGTAGGCTTCCAAACACAACCAACAATCCCAAGATAAGGAGGAATATAATAAGGTTGGTTACCAATTTTATTTATATCAACAACAAGTTTCCCCCTGCCAAAAGAGGAGGGGATGATGGAGGCAACTTCCCTCCATGTGGAGGGGACCCAACATAAGGATAGTTAGGTTGTTGAAGAAAACTTTCCTACTAACAAAGGGGCTAGCCTAATGTTTAAGTGTCGGTGTAGGAGGAGGCGAAGGAGTAGGCTAAGCAACACTCATAAGAGTTGTGCCAGAAGGAATTCCCAAAGTGGATGACATGGGGGATGTCCTTAAATTGGAAGATGCACTAGAGAAGGTACCAAATAAAGATTGATAGCTAGGTGGGACAGATGGGCCACCATACAGATGTGCCTCTAGAGATGTCAAAAACATAGATCTGTAAGTGACATTTGGTGTCTCAACCACAATGGTAGACATAGGCTGGGAAGCCATATCGGTTATACTCATGGTTAATAATCCCAATGTGGAATGTCACGTCAAATTTGTGGGTAAGTCAAAAGAACCAGGAAAATGAGCTTTTACAATATGTGGAAGAGGAAGAAGAGGATGGGGTTGATAAAAGGAAGAGTCCCTCCAAATGAGTATAAGGACAAGGCTCTTCTTGTGGGATCTCCTCGATACTCGCAAGTCTAGGTGGAAGCGGTTCAACGTCGGCACATAGATATATAATAGGTAGATATGCCTGAGATGACAAAATAATGGATGAAATACCTGAAGTAACAGACAACGATGACCGAGGTTCCTCAAGTTCAATGATCTTGGAAAATAAAGTTTCTGACTCAGGAAGGTTAGATTGTATAACCTTAAGGAACAAATTCTCAAGTAATCCGGTATCAGTTGTGTTAGTTTCACTGACAAGAGTAGATGTAATCTTGGGTTTGGTACTCAAGGGGATAGATGATTCTAGTTGACCAGGTTTAGGAGGATGACCAGAAGTATTTCCTGAGTTTCCTGATTTGGTAGTTTGTATTCTTTTATGCTTTTGACGACGACCAAGTGTTGGGTGTAGTTTTTAAGCATATCTTAGACACCTCTTTCCCAATTTTTATCATTTTATCTCTTTAAACCTATAAACTTTATGTCACAAATGTCACTTTCCCTGGTTATAAGAGAAATCCTTTCTCCAACATGTTATTTTTCCATTTTCTGTTAACTATTGAATGAAGTGATGTCCTTTTGGGATGACTAACCAGGGTAATTGTGGGAGAGGTCTTCTGGTTATTTTTCTTTTAGGTGTTGCCCATATACTAAGGACTAAGGGATGAAAATTTGTTGTGGTTACTTGTTGTTACACTCTAAATATTTGTTGTTACATTCTGAAGTTTCATTGTTACACCTCAAAGTTGTTGTTGCACTGTGAGGATGTTGTTACACTGCAACTGCCAAGGACTATTGTTGTTGTCTTAAAAGACAGTTGTTGAGAATCATGAAATTATCTATGGGAGGTTAAAGCATATGAGTGGTTATGATTGTATAAAATGGTGTAAAGTTGATAGAGATTTTATTTGGAAATTGTTTGTAATGATTTCTATTTTTCTCTTAATATTGATCAACATGAGAATCATGAGATTCTCATAAATGATTTGTTCCCTAACTTTTGGGGCTTGTAAAACTTTATAAAAAGTGTTTGGTCCCATAAAAGGGGACGACAACTATTGGCTTGTTGGGGACTGACCCAGGTTCATATATGATTTATCCAAACAAATCCTGGTACTACTGGCCCTTTCGGAAATATTCCGCGGAGCACGGACTGAGGTCTCACCCGAAGTAGTATGGGAGGGTGCTAGAACTAGGTTTCCGCACCCTAGATATGTCTGATGATTTCAAGTGGTCCGCGGTTCGATCCTACACACACATCGCTACGCGTACTTACCCTTACCTCGGGGCCTGAGATACTGCCTTCGCGCAGCCTTACTCGAGGCTCGAATAGTGTTATTACCCAAGTCCTTCCTTACAACCGATATTAGGTGATTAACTGAAATTATTTATACTTTTTTAGTTATATTCAACACTATCCATAATTCATATAAGTGCGCACAATAAATAAACAATATAATTGCAAGTAATATCAAACATGTAATAACTCAGAACAAATACACAAGATTCAGGAAAAACTTCTCGTTATTATTTTCTTCCTTCTGTTACAGACTCGACACTACCTTGGCCACTTAGCTGTAGGGGTCCATGTACTTAGCTTCGAACTCTATTAGGCCTCTATGCACTCAGTTGCAGAGCCTCTTGCTACTACTATGATCCAAGACACTTAGACTCTTACTCTACGCTTCGCTATCGTTTAGACTCCATCCATTGGTTCCTTACTTCCCTTTTACAACTTAGAGCCTCACTGTATTTATACAATACCATGGTCCACGGGCCATGGGTAGGCCAACAATACATTCAAAACTTAGGACAAACAACCCTATGACTCTAACATACAATTCACACTCCACACCCACAATTCGTAGAGATTTTATAATAATAACAACTCAAAACTTGGGCTTTAAGCCCCAAAACATGTTGTGGGGGGATTCCATGCCCAAAAAACCCCCAACACAAACATCATGACTTGCCCTCAAGTCACTCTGTCGGCATGGAGTCCCTCCAGCTAGTCCCGAATGGTTTTGATGTTTGCAGTGCACTGAGTTGCTGCTTGCTGAACCTGTTGCATTCTTTCCGCTGAGACCTCTGTAACTGGATTGTTCCCATACAGTCGTACCGATATGTATTTATAGCCCTATGTCCTTGTACAGCTCTCTAAA
Organism: Pinus taeda; assembly: GCA_000404065.3. Taxonomy (NCBI): domain Eukaryota; kingdom Viridiplantae; phylum Streptophyta; class Pinopsida; order Pinales; family Pinaceae; genus Pinus; species Pinus taeda. Next base: position 123,645 of record APFE030001477.1, on the reverse strand, counting down.
GTGCGAAGACTGTACTGCTCTTAGCTAGTCAGATAGATGGCCCACCTGTGTAAGGCTTCAAGCAGCTACCATTCACTTTGCCTGGGAAGGGTTCTATATTTAATTTGATGAGCTAGACCACACCTCCGTCAATGACTTCCTTAACCACATATGGTCCTAGCCAATGCATTTTGAATTTGCCCAGAAATTTTTCAAACTTACTATTGTATAGTCATAATAAGTCATTTACTTTGAATGTGCGCAACTTAATATGGTGATATGCCAAGATTTTTCACGGTGTTTCTAAACCTACTAATGAAAACTAGCCAAGAATAATTCTTCCCCAAGTTCTTCCAATTGCGCGAGTCTTTCTTCTAGAGCTTCGTGGTCCGACATCCCTGTGAGTGCTGCTATTTGCAAACTAGGTAAGATGTATTCCATTGGCATTACAACTTCCATGCCATAGACTAACTGGAAAGGGTTTTGTCCCGTCAGTTTCTTGCATGTTGTTCTGTAAGCCCATAGTACTGCAGGGGCGCGCAGGTCCCAATCACTTTGTTGTGTGTTGCACACTTTGTCAGTGCGGTTTCTAGTATTTTGTCAAATGCCTCTACTCTGCCATTCACTTGTGGGTGATACGGTGTACTCTTCTGATGATATATCTGGAATTCTTCCGTGAGCACGTTGATGGTTTGGTTCAGAAAATGTGATCCGCTATCACTCATTAAGATCTTTGGACAGCCAAATCAGGTCAACACGTTTTCAAACAAGAACTTTGCAGTCATAGCAGCCGTGCAGTGTTTCATCGCCTGTGCTTCTGCCCATCATCAGGTACTCCGTCATAGTGATGATGTAGCGCACGTTTGTCTTTCCCTAAGGTTTGATCCGTCCTACAAATTTGATTTCCCATTTCTCGAATGGTTGTAGTGTCATCTATGTATTTACTGGCATCTTGTCCCTCCATTATGGTTTTCCAGTCCATTGACATATATCGCAGGACTTACAGTGTGCTTTCAAATCCTAGTGCAGGGTTGGCCACCATAACCCTGTGCGGAGAATCTTTTGTGTAGTTTCTCATCCTGCATAGTGTCCTCCTGTAGCACCCCCATGTGCTTCCTCGAGGATCTAACTTCTTTCAAATTCAGGTATGTATCTTCACAATATCTCATCATTTCCCATTTTGTACAGGTGCCCCGTGATGACAGAAAAATCTACCACACGCACCACTAATTCCTTCTTATGTTGGACAGAATATTCCTTTGGTGTAGTCCCTGTTGTCAGAAAATGGATTATATCTTCGAAGTGCCTGTCCAAAACGCACACCGCAAAGAGTTGTGCAACAAGTAATACTTCCTCCAGATTAGTGGGTTCTTCATTTGTCTCAATCCGCAATAAATGGTCCAGTCTTGCGTTCAAACGTCCCAGCTTGACTACGACCTCGAAATCATATTACTGGAACAATAACAACCACCTGCATATGCACCCCCCAAACACAGGCTTATAGACTAGTTATTTTAGCGTGGAATGGTTGGTATACATCTTGAAATGTCCTCCTAACAAATAATGTCAGTATTTTTTGAGCACATACACCATTTCCAACCCCTCCCACTCAGTGGTGAAATAGTTCTTCTCGGCTTTAGACAATTTTCGACATGAAAATGCGATAGGGTGATCCATGCCCTCTGTGCCCTCCTGTGTGAGTACTGCTCCCAATGCAATACATGATGCATCAACATGTACATGAAACTCCACATCCCATTTTGGGAAGACCAAGATTGGAATGGAAGCCAATTTCCCCTTCAGGACATCCAAACTCTTCATGCAATCGTCATTCCAGCAAAATGTAACATCCTTTCTTAATAGCTTTTCCATCGGCACTATTATTTGGGCATATCTTTTGATGAACTTCCTATAGTATCCTGTATGTCCCAAGGTGGCGTGCAACTGTTTAACACTTCGCGGTGCTTCCAAATTTAGAATAACGGCAATCTTCGCAGGGTTGACCATTAGCCCTTGTTTGTAGACCACATTTCCCAACAGGATCCCAAAGGGGAACAAAAATGTGCACTTTTTAACGTTCAGCGCAATCTAGTGCCTTCGACAAGTATCCAGCATCAAGCGTAAGCTTGCTACGTGGTGCTTAACCAATCAAAAGACCGTCCAGTCATCCAAATAGACCTCCAGGAACTTGTGGATGTATTATTTGAACGTAGCGACAACGATGCATGAAAAAATGGCTGGCACGTTCTTCAGTCCAAACGGCATGACGATGTATTGAAAGCATCCCCATTCTATTTCGAATGTTGTTTTGCTCCTATTTTCCAACGCGATCTTGATCTAGTGATACCCCGAGAACCCATTCATTGACGAGTATGCTTCTTATCCGACAAAATTTTCCAATACCTCATCTATGGATGGTGTCGAGAATGGATCATGCACATAGGCATCATTCAACTTTTTGAGGCCAACACATATTCTTGTTTTTCCCTTCTACTTTTTCTCCTGTACTACCATAGGACTCACCCAATTGGATTCTTCCACTATTTCAATAATTCCAGCTGTGAGCATTTTGTCTAGTTCTACGCAGACCTTTTCCTTGTAATTAGGATTCAAGCTGTAAGGCCTCTGCTTGACCAGCTTCACATCAGGTTTTAGGGTGATCCTCATCATTCCTAAGTCGCCAACAATCCCTTTTAAGTCTGTAATTTTGGTCGGGAACAAGTCTTGATATTTGTGAAGTAACTCCACAATCTTATCTACCGTCTCAATAGTCTCCAATAGTCTCCAAGCATTGCATACTTTGGTTCTGCCTCTGTTTCAATGCTTACCTATTTTATTTTTAGCGGTGTAGTGATGTCGGCGTCCTCAATCAATGGTCCTCGAACCTCGCAACCACTTTCTGTTTCTGGAATGTTAATATTACGTGGGTCCTCATCATCCTCCTCAACATTTACATTGTAACACTCTAGCACGCAACCCAACTGTGTCGCCCATTCTGGCTGAAGCATGTCTATTGGCTCCTGGGGAATTTTGAAGATAGCTGCTTTTACTGCTTGTAGTGCATGATCAACAGTATCCCACCAACGATATTTAAACGTGAAAGTTAACAGAAATCCTTCGTAGAAAATATCCCATTCCCTCGTACCATGGTGGAGCTCTATCTCAGTATACCAATTCATGGGTATGACATCCAAGGTATGACAAAACAAATGCACTCATTCAGGCTATGGCTCATCCCCATAGGCCTTGGTCCATTTCGTGAGGTGTGTACATGGATCATCCATCTGTCATACTTGTCTGCTAGCCGCATATGTGGTTTCCCAAATCATAGGCACATCATCCTTCTACATCCACGCCAATCCTCAAAGCTTTTCTGATGCATACCCCACCACCTTGCAGGCGTAGTGCGCAATGCCCATTTCAGCGCATCAAAACGTTGTTGTTCTGGTACTTTGCTCTCAAATTTGTTCAGGAACTCATCCACCATTGTCAACCCATCATACATAGGCAGATCCCTTACCTCCGTTGTCATGTAGTGTAGTGATCTTACCATCATGTTGCAATTGAGCGTGGTTACTTTGTGCAGCCAATTCTGCCATTGTTCTATTTCTTCATTCGAATCTAAAGTGTAGGATCTTTTGCGCTCCCACGAAATCCTACCATTTTATGTTGGATTCACCCAATCATGTTCTTGCACGGTTATCTCGTAGATACAATCGAGATCATCATCACTATCATCGTCACACACCGGTTCAATATATCACGCTCCTTCGGCAAGATCTAGTGGTACTACTACGCGTAGTGACTTTTTCTTAAAAATCATTTTGCACTTCTTCAAATTTATGACTCCATTCATATCAATGGCCTAGTCTATCCCCAGTAGCACGGGATAGGGATTGCTATAGTTGACAATCTCTATCACTTCAAAATCCTCCAGCGCGCTCTCACCTTCAATATCCACCGTCACTCCTGGAAATCTTCCCATGGGTAAGATCTTCTACTGGTTCACCATTCGCAATTGAATAGGAGACCATTGTAGCGTGGGTCTGCCCATGCGTTCCCATGTTTGTTTTGGTATTACATTCGCGTCTGATCCGAGATCTAGAATTACTTGATCCATTTCATACTCTTTGATTTGTGCAGTCAATCTCATTTCCCTTCCTATTCGCAATGCATGCTTTCCAAGTTTTTGGACTACATGTGGTTCTCCTAACCCTGCACACCTAGTGATAAGTTCCCATAGTCATTTTACAGCCTTGTTGTTGAGCAGTAGTTTCATGCATGTATCTAGAAAGGTAGTGAGCATTGAAGGATCCATCTCTGGTTCTAGTTGATCCTTACTACCTAAAGTGGAGGCCTTCGTGAAGCTCTTCTTAGCTTCCATGAATGTCTCCTTCACGCACTCCAAACAAAATTCAGGTTCCTTTGTAGGAGCCTTGCGAACCCACTCACTTTCTTCTGGTTGCTTACCTTTGTCATCTTCGGTTGTGATACCACTTCAAAGCACTATGTTTACATTTGGTTCCTCTTCGCACAGCTTAGACCTCATCATTTGTAGGTTCTAAGTCGAGGGAGGCTGGAGTATGCCTTTATCACGAAACCTCACTATCATTGTAGGGCAGTCCTCCGTCTCATGATCAAATTGGGTATAGTATAAACATGATTGTTATAGACATATTTGGGCACTGCAACCCCAATCATGTATGTCCATAAACGAAGGGCTTATGAGTCCCTAAAAGTGTTGTTTCATGCCCTAAAGGAACAAGGTCAGCTGATTACGTCATCTCCCTAAAGTTCTCCACAGAAAACTTCTCAGAACTGGTCAAAACTAGACCATATAGACTGCTCAATGCAGAGGGTGGGATGCATCTCACCTTCTCAGTGTAAAAAGTGTGATGCATACTGGAAAGCTCTTCTGTAGGGTGTATGGGCGAGAGTAGACAAATGATAGAGACAGTTTGCAAGGTGGATGATCATGAAATCTTCTAGAAACTTCTCCTGTGACACTTGACTCTCTGAATTCACCCAGGGATGAGTAAGAGATCATCAATCTCCACGTGGAATCAAGAAATATCAGAGGTAAGACACTAATCAAAATCCCAGAAGCTGACTCACCCCCCTGCAATCATCTATATATGGATTCCTCATCCCAGAGATCCAAAAGCTGGAATTTTGTATCTTACAAGGAAGTGTTGTTGGTTTCCTGGTGGAACATCATAGTGTTGGGTGATCTAAGCTTTTCATGAGGTGAAGAAGGGCTTTCATGCTAGGAGGATGACGCTGGGTTAGATCAATGGGTTGTAATCCTCTCTTCTAACCTCTATATCAATAAAGTTATTCAAGTTTTCCTCCACATTCTTGTATGTTTGCTAATATATGCATGTATGTGGTCAATACATATCTGGTCCTATATTGTTTATGACTGTAGATCTCTACACTTTGAAGGTATTATGCTGCTTTGACTTTACAGGTACTCTTTGAAGCGGAGTGGTCAAGGGAAGAGCGGCAAACATTTGTCAAAGTGGAGAAGGAACAAGTGGAAAACCAAGCAAAAGATCGAGGTTGGTATTCTTTGCTCCTCTCCTATCTACTTCTCATAAAGGAAAGTGAAAGTAACTTTAATCTGTTTGTTTCTAAGATAGCTACCCATCTTAGCGGGACTAGCAGCTTTGCATAGACACTAGATTTCCTGATAACACAATGGCGACTCCACTGGGGAGCGACTAGTTTGTTTGCTTGTCTATATTTGTTTGCTTTATAAACTTACAGATGGAGCCTGAAGTCAACCCAGCTAGCCTTCGAACTGCATTTGCTATGCAAGTGCAAAGTAGATCAATGCTGCTTCAGTCTATCTCCGAGTTCTGTTTATAAACTGAACAATTGAATTGAAAACGTCCTAATTTCCCTGGTGGTGGCTCAACTAGCCTCATTAGATCAACCCCTGTGATTTGCATTTATTGACTATCATTTGCTCGGCCTAAATCCCTAAACTAAGATGCAAAATGTGACTCAGAACCAAGTTGAAGTCTCGCCCCTGGACCATTGTACCTTCTCCTCTTGGGAATCTGGATGCATTGCACCTCCCATGTGCAGTAAGTGAGATGCATCGCACTTTCCCTGTGTTACAGGTGTGATGATCAGATAAGACCTCTTATGCTTCCATATTTTGGTTTCTTGTTCACTCTCTTCAACTTTATTTAGGAGTTTTGCTATCTGTGATCAGTATACCTTTGTGGAAACTCCCTTCCTTTGCATGATTCAGCCTCCACTGTACAAAGAACTGTAAATGTTTTTATGTATTGTTCGCCATTTACAGCCCTCTTTTACAAAGAAGTAGCGTAATCAAGTTGTTGTCTTTTGATTTGAAAGTGTCGCAAGTGTCGTTTTCAGTCAAAGAAAAGAATTCTATTGTTCTTGATGGTCGATTACACTGTTACTTTTGTATTTTATTTGAAGTTGTAGTTTTTCAAGTGTTGAAAGAAATTTCCGATTCAAAATCACAAAGTGTCGTCATTATCTTCCTTTTGTTTTTTGAAAAGAAAATCGTTAGTACTGTCGCTTGAAATAATTCAGATTTGTACTTAACATTATTTTTGTCATCCACACATTAAGAAAGCGAAAACAAATACATGCACATGCATTTGCATTTAGACTGCTTGTTGGTATTTATTTAGGACAGTGCATCTAGTGTGTGCTCTCTACTCTATGTTGAAAAGAATCTCATTTCTCTTTCCTTAATAGATAGGATTTTCATTGCAAAAAGAAGATTAAACGACTGTTTATCATCTTAGATTGCATTTTAGGAATTGTGTATCTACATCACGTAGTGAACTTGAAAGGAAAACTTCTTAAGAAAGATCAACTATAAAATAAATTCAATGAACATAAAAACGCTTTGGAACCTAATGCACAACATCTAGAAGTCTAGGCTAGAGACGTATTCTGGCATCATAAATCCTGGTAACTATCGCTTTCATTGTAGGTTGGGTGATTCTTCCTCTTTGAGATGACATGTGCTAGTACAGACATGTTCTCCCACGTACCGTCGAGTATATATTCGGAGACCACAACAGGCTGCATCCTTTATCCTTAGGAAGCTATGTCTGCCGCCCTATCGATCACAATGCACTGAACAAAACATTTGGGAAGATTGACTGTCGTACCGTAAAAATTATTCTACAGTTTTGCGATTGGTTTGGTAATCCCTTTGTCTAGACTTCCAGAGTAGTCTCTTTCATTCCTTTTTAGACTCCTTAAAGGAAAAGGTCCATCTAAGCACTTGTCACTTCAGGCTCATTAAAAATCGAAGGCGACTAGAGTCATCTTTTGCTTTTTCTCAACTCTTAAAAATTGAAAAAGCAAGTTGTGTCAAAGTGTCTAAAATTTATTTTAATCGTAATAACGTCACTATTCCCTCATTGGTCTTAGGTTGAGAAAAATGGAGTCCACCAACCAAGGATTTCCCTTGGAGGGAAATCCTAGTCCTTTCTCCTCTTGGGGGAATGTTGGTGTACCTCATATGGCCACATTGTCCCTCCCAGGAATGACAATCGGCTTGCTAATATGGCTCTTCTCGACCTCTGTCATTTAGACCACCGTGATTCCTGATCAATCAAGTCAGCAACTAGATGGTACTAGAGTTACCCCCCAACCCTCTGCTTCACCTGTTTCTCCCTCCCCTCCTTCCTCTTCACTTGGCAAAGCTGGTGAAGCTAAAGACCAAGTAATTGAGAAGAAGAAGAAAGGGAAGAAGGAGAAAGACAAGAAGAAGAAGGAACCAAAGGTAAAAAGAGGAAACCATGTATCATCTAGTAAAAATCCACACACTGCACCATCCAAACCGAAATATCCATGTGTCATTTGCAAAGGGGACCACTATCATCGAGATTGTCCTTGCATCCCTTGGATCTTAAGGGACTGGTCTCCTCATTTGCACAATCCGGTGTCATCAACCTCTGATGATCATGTTGAGAGTACACCATCAACTAGCAAAAATGAAGTCTCTGGACAAAAAGGAAAATGTAAATTTCCTTGTAGATTGTGCGAAGGTAATCATGCCATCCACCATTGTCCCTTCCTAGATGAAGCTAAAACAGTCTTGGATAACTGTCCTACTTCACTGCTACGGCTTCCTCCTGGGTACAAGAAAATCTTGCCGAGTCCAGTGCTAGTTGAAAATCCAGCTGACACGCCCTTGTGGTCGGTCGAAGCATCTACCATTGAAGATAAACCCTTTGAGTCCACACCAGATGAAAGTCAAAAGGTTGAGGTGGCAGTCGACCCAGTCTTGTCTCCAGAAGGTCCGTCTTCAGATGATACAGTCACCGAAGAGAATGAGAACGACACCATTCAAATTGTTTTTGTAAACACAAACTCCGATGAACATGGCGGCAATCTACCCATTCCTTTACTGCAGGAAGGAAGTTCGTCAGGGTCATATCCGGTTGTTTATTCGGTCCCACCTTCGAGCACCGTAGTCGTTTCCTTCGATTGGAATCTACTAAGCAGACCCCGTTTACCATCTAATGTACCATTCTGAACCATTGTACAAATTTACAAAATGGTCATGATTAGTACTATCATAGATGAAGGGGCTTCTGTGAGTATCCTTTCCTCAACTGCTTGGAAAGCGCTTGGTTCGCCATCACTTCTACCTGAGATGCGAAATCTAACAGGCTTCGATAAAGGAACCAGTCAACCGTTAGGGATCCTTCCGATTTTTCCTATAACTTTAAGAGGGAAAACCATGTATCTGAATGTAATGGTAGTTCATGGACCTTTAGATTATAATCTGCTCCTTGGGCGCGACTATATTTATAACATGGGAGCCATTGTCTCCTCACTCTTTCGAGTAATGTGTTTTCCGTATGAAGGTTGAGTGGTCCAGCTCATAGACCAGCTTTCATTCCTCGACTCACACATAGCTAATAGTCAAGTACCATCCCTAACTGGTCTTTTCATGCAAGGAATGTCTCATCAATCTCCAGTCCATCCACCTGAAGAGCGTGAGTAATTCGGTGGCCATGACTGAAACCCAGGGGGCATGCACCCTGGTCTGCTTCGACAAGAAAACTTCAGGTATAGGGTAGGTTTCCGTGAAGGATATATGACTAGTCTGACACACTCGTCCATTTAGGAAGATGGGATTAGACTAGAATAAGATACCTCCATTAGAAGGTAGGCCTTTCCCGATATAACAAATGTTTTTTCTGCAAATTGAAGGGTAACCTGGAAAAGGTAGGCCTTTCCTGACAGAACAAATGTTTTGTCTACAAATTGAAGGGTAACCTCGAAACTCTACTTCACTATACCTAGGGGCATGCAAGACTTTTTGCATACAAGTGAAGAGCGACCATTTATTTTCTTAGTTTGTAGACCCTCAAACCCTTTAAACTCGTAGGATTGGTCATTCCTAGCTTGCATAATGAAAGGATGCGGAGCATAGTTTCGAATGGTGCAAGCTCCTTAAAAATTGAACCTATCGATGAGATATCCTTATTTTATGACTGGAACGAGCAGTTTTTATGTGAAGTTCAAGCTCGTTAAAAATTAAACCTAAGAAATGAGCAAATATTCCTCCAGAGTTTAAGCTCACTAAAAAATGAACCAACCTCCAGTAAATAACCATTGCGAATGCATTATCATCAGCTTTTGAGCCATGGTCATGTTCCTACCATCACCTCCACTCTTTAGCCGATCAAACACCTCCATTTGATTGTTTACCCTTTTGAGGAACAGCTGCGAAGAGTGATTCTATTAGCCATCCTTGTGACACTGCCATGATTGGAAAATTCCAAACCTTACCTGGAATTAGCAGCTACTCGAATATATCACTCATTCCTCAAAGACAAGTCTCCTTTAAGCTCTTTTCACCTGACTCATAAAATATTAAAAGATTGCTGAGCAGTTGGCCGCTCCAGCTCATTAAAGCTACCAGGAGTGCTATCCCTCCTCTAGATTTTAATATTTTTGGACCTGAGGGATTATTACACAAAACGATCAAGCGCTTGTCTTGTTCGGCTCGCTAAAACTATCAAAAATTCATCCCTTTCGTATTATTTTATACTTTTTTGGACTTGAGGGATTATATGACGAAAAAGGATTACTGGAGTTTCCTTTCCATCCCTTTTCAGACTCTCTAAAAATGAAAAAGGACCAAATTTTCTTTGTCGTTAAACTCATTAGAACCAATAGCGACAAACTTGTCCATGCAGACAAGTACGAGTTTCACTATCGCTAAGCTTGTTAAAACATAGCGATGGGTTTGCCTGAAGGGCAAATTATAGAAAAAGCATATGTTATCCTCCTCAATCTTGAAAAAACTAAAGAGGTACTGGTCAACAATGACTGGGGAAAAATTGGGAAGAAAACTTGAAGAAACTTTATTGGTAGTGAGTCACTCTTGAACATGACACTTTCACTCCATCACCATGATTGAGTCGGGTTGGGTTATTCCGTTGACCTGTCATATTACCATTGGTCCACCGTACCATCCATCTTTGGGGTTAACGCTACCAATCCATTTCAGTGTCGTCAATATGTTCAAGAGAAGTCGATCAAAGAATTCACCAACCCATCTTGTGTCTCATCCACTGCAATACATTCACGCTCCATCCTCTCATGACTGCCACCCTGAACCTTGTATCATTGGACCGTTTTCACCTCCAAAATCATTTTCTCCGTTCTGTGTCGTAGGTGTGGGATTCATTAAGGCCCTCCTATGACAGGTTACTTCTTGTCGACGACAGCTCATTATCCATGAAGTCAACCTAGGGACAACCCTTTCAGTACTTTGAAGCTTGCATGCCTCAATGGAAAGTTTCTCACTTCCGGCGACAAGTTTACATCAATGGCCTTCGATCGAAAGATTTTGTGTGGTGTTCGACGCCAAGTCTCTTTTTCACACCACGTGAATTGTACTGTAGTACCTTGAGAGTCATCATCATTATCGGTGATTCCTCTCGTTCCTGTTAACAGCTTACATCATTGGCTGGTAATCAGGTGATGTCTTTCCATGTTTGACTCCAGAGCATTTTTCACGTGGATCAACTTGTACTTCGGGCGAAGATTGGACAAGTTTGAAGACCCTGGATCTAGTTTCATCCATCCGGGCTGCGATATATTCAGGAAAGTAAAGACATCAAATTTACATCATTGCTGAACATATGATCATCCAAATCAAAGAATGATAGCTCTACCAGAATCATCAGTCTGCCACACAGACGGTTGTCTATCTTATGCACATGAAAATGAATTTATAAATCTGAGCATGGGAATGCCCACCTCAGCTAGATCATGAAAATTTTATGAGGATAATGTATTGTATTGTATCTTATTACAGGTCGCCTTCTAGTTCGAAAGAACCTCGGATCCTCATGATAAATCATTTCACCCGACATCAAAGATCTACAACCTCATGCTTTAGGGGGAAACTATTATAGACATATTTGGGCACTGCAACCCCAATCACATATGTCCATAAACCAAGGGCTTCTGAGTCCCTAAAAGTGTTGTTTCATTCCCTAAAGGAACAAGGTCAGCTGATTACATCATCTCCCCGAAGTTCTCAACAGAAAATTGCTTAGAACTGGTCAAAACTGGACCATACAGACTGCTTAGTGCAGAGGGTGTGATGCATCTCACCTTCTCAGTGTAAAAAGAGCGATGCATACTAGAAATCCCTTCTGTAGGGTGTGATGGGTGAGAGTAGACAAATGGCAGAGATAGTTTGCAAGGTGGATGATGATGGAATCTTCCAGAAACTTCTCTTGTGACACTTGCCTCTCTAAATTAACCCAGGGATGAGTAAGAGATCATCAATCTCCAAGTGGAATCAAGAACTATCAGAGAGAAGACACTAATCAAAATCCCATAAGTTGAATCACCCCCCTGTAATCATCTCTATATGGATGCCTCATCCCAGAGATCCAAAGGATGGAATTTTGTATCTTGCAAGGAAGTGTTGTTGGTTTCCTAGTGGAACATCATAGTGTTGGTTGATCTAAGCTTTTCATGAAGAGAAGAAGGGCTTTCATGCTGGTAGGATGATGCTGGGTCATATCAATGGGTTGTAATCCTCTCTTCTAACCTCTATATCAATAAAGCTATTCAAGTTTTCCTCCACATTCTTGTATGTTTGCTAATATATGCATGTATGTGGTCAATATATATTTGGTCCTATATTGTTTATGATAGTAGATCTCTGCACTTTGAAGGTATTATGTTGCTTTGACTTTACAGGTACTCTTTGAAGTGGAGTGGTCAAGGGAAGAGTGGCAAACATCTGTCAAAGAGGAGAAGGAACAAGCGGAAAACCAAGCGAAAGATCGAGGTTGGTATTCTTTGCTCCTCTCTTATATACTTCTCGTAAAGGAAAGTGAAAGTAACTTTAATCTGTTTGTTTCTAAGATAGCTACCTGTCTTAGCGGGAGTAACAGCTCTGCATAGACACTAGATTTCCTGATAACAATGATGCTCTCATTGGATTCGTACAATCACGGGCATAGTGCCCTAGCCCTCTGCAATTGTAACAGATTAGTTGTCTACGACCCCTTCCTGGTCCCATTCCACCTTGACCTCGTTCACTCCCCTGAAATCCAGCACTCGCCATCCCTGCATTCGGATCGAGAGATCGCATTTTGGTCTGCACTCTATAGGTATGGATCTGATCCATCATCAGCTCGTAACGTCTTTAGTTGTGCTCATCATGGCCTATTGACCTACAGAAATTACAGAACAATTGTTGGGACATATGTGTATACTTTTGCAATAGGTGATAGTTATCTGTAGTGTTTTTTCCTCCTATTTGACAATTTGTGCACCATAATGCAAGCGCCGCACTTGGGCCTGCTTGTGCCTCTAGTCTTAACAGCATTGGCCCTCCTCCCACCATGTAATTCACGAAAAATGGACAGTGGTCCTTTTCATGCCCCTGGCCTTTGCATTTTATGCACCATACTTCCTCCCACGCTTCTGGTTGAGGTGTCCTGTCCTGTTTCAAACTCTGCATTTCCAGACACAAATTTTGCAGTTGCACATGGATTTTTTGTACTCCTAGACCAGGATCTTGTATAGGGGTCTCATGCAATCTCATTGTAATCTCCAAATCTTTGGCCTGGGTGGATAGCTTTTGTTGTGACAATGTCATCCTTAAATGCGGTGTTAGTGACGCTACAAACCATGCATGGTGTTGTCCATCCATCAAGGTCATGTTGGCTTCATGAATCACACTCTTCAACCTCTGGTACAGTTCCCATGCGGTCTCACCCAGAATCATCATGATTTCTTTAAACCTGATAATCGATTGTGTCTCCGATTTTGGCCTGCTAAATTCCCTATTCAGTGCGACCTAGATATCTATGATCCTTGCATTTGGATGGTCATTAGAATGCTTAATGTATCACATTAGTGCATGATCTTGCAACGTGCTTACCAGTGTAGCCTCTTTTATATTGTCATCCATGACTCCTTGTGCTTCCCATACCGCCCTTACTACGAACCAAAATTGGTCCAGATCTTCATTCCCTACTCCCCTGAATACCAGTAGTTTGATCGCGCTTCCCATATTTAACTGTGGTGGTGGCGGAGGTGGTGTGGGTGGAGATGGGGGCGATGATGGTGAAACTGGTGGTGGTGTAGGTGGGGGTGGTATGCGCAGAATTTGCTGCCTTATCAGACTGATCATGCTTCTTGGAGAAACTTTTGCGAGTTCCTCCTTGCTCTCCCACAAGGGTGAAATCAAGGGACTAGTTTCTAATTCTTCGCTACTTCTGTTTCTATAGATATTCCCACTTTGCGTAGTCCCAAACATTAATTTATTCGCATAATCTACTTTTCACACAGTAACATTTTAATCCATGTATTCAAATATTTAATTTACTTACTTCGCGGTCCCTTAAGGAAGCGATGTTCCGCCTTGCTGTAGCTGACTATTTACCATGAACTCAGTGATAGATCCCCCTATAACTTGACCGAGCCAACGGTCCACAGCATGCACGATCTTATCCTCTGACACTTCTAGTTTGTGCACTAATTCTGGAGTCCACACAATTGAATTGTCAAGCCTACACCTTCCCTAACTATCTGCTAGCTTCGCGATCCACTCATACAGCTCAGAGGGGAAGGATGCAAAGAAAATTTCATGGATTTCTGTATATAAGTGACGCTCTAACCACTGTTCCTTTGAAACTCGCGGATTCCTGTTTTCCTGTGCCACGAACTTGTGAATTTTCTTGTCCAACCACCCTTCAATTTCTTTCTTTGTTGGATTCCAATGACATGACATCAGACATCCCTTATGCAAATCGCAGTCCTGGCAACGGAACCATTTGTTGGCTTGTTGGGGCCTGACCTAGGTTCAAAGATGATTTAGCCAAACAAATCTCGGTACTACTGGCCCTTTCAACAATAGCCAGCGGAGCATGGACTGAGGTCTCACCCAAAGTAGTATGGGAGGGTGCTAGAACTAGGTTTCCACACCCTGCAGATGTCTGATGATTTCAAGTGGTCCACAGTTCAACCCTGTGCATACGTCGCTACGCGCACTTATCGTTACCTCACGGCCTAAGATACTGCCTTCGCGCAGCCTTACTCGGGGCTCAAATAGTGTTATTACCCAATTCCTTCCTCGCAACTAATATTAGGTGATTAACTGTACTTATTTATACTCTTTTAGTTATATTCAACGCTATCTGTAATTCATATAAGTGCGTGCGGTAAATAAACAGTATAATTGCAAGTAATATCAAACATGTAATAACTCAAAATAGATACATAGGATTCATGTAAAACTTCTCTTTATTATTTTCTTCCTTTTGTTACAGACTCAACACTACCCTGCACACTCAGCTGCAAAGGTCAATGCACTCAGCTGCAGACTCTACTAGGCCTCTACGCACTCCGCTGCAGAGCCTCTTCCTACTACTATGACCCAAGACAATTATACTCTTGCTCTATGCTTCACTATCGTTTAGACTCCATCTGTTGGTTCCTTACTTCCCTTTTACAACTTAGAGCCTCACTCTATTTATACAATCGCATGGTCCACAGACCATGGGTAGGCCGACACTACATTCAAAACTTAGGGTGAACGTTCTATGACTCTAACATACATTTGACGCTCCACGCCTGCAATTAGTGGAGTTTTTATAATAATAACAACTCAAAACTTGGGATTTAAGCCCCAAAACATGTTGTGGGGGGATTCCATGCCCAACAGAAACATAGGAACGATATTGACATTTTGATCTTGAACTTTCAACCATTTTCTAATACATAACACATCTAGTGATGTTTACACAGATTGTGTTGATTTTTTAACTAGTTTTCATTCTATCCTTGCACCCTGCTAGGGAGGAAGGGCCCTCCTCTTTAGCAAGGATTGTAGCAGTAGTAGATTAATTTGTTTTCTTTCTTTTAAGTGTGTATTTATTATTTTCATTGTATAAATTGTAGCACAGATGCACTTCTATTTTCAGATTCTTTATATGTTGTTACACAGGATTGGCTAGATATACAATATTTAATCAGTTGATAGATTTTCATTAATAATGTGTGGCGTGCCTATTATTTGAAAAACACACGAAGTGTGATGAGTGGGTTTCATTCTTATAGAATGTTTTTTTTTTATTTCTGCATGAGAGCTTTAAGTTCTACAATTGTGTTTAACGACATTTCTTTCATTTATTTTCCTGGTTGTTATGTATCAACACAGACAGTGCAGACTCCTTTGAAATAAAAGGACTTTCCCTAGTTGATAATTAAATGATTTTGGTTCAGTCAAATTAAAAAGTGATTAAACCATCTGAATATTTTGGTGTCATTTCCAGGGAAGGCAGTTGACGATATAGTCAGCCAATGTGTTTTGTTAGTATAGTGTTTCTAGTGCACGGGTGTTGGGCGGCAAAACGAGAGGTAAGAACCTATGCATCGCTCTAACACACCTGAGAGGGCTCACCATTAATTTTCTTTTTAGAAGTTTCCTTAGTTTTATAGATGCTAGGCAGTAAGACAAGAGGTAAGAACATGCACATTGCTCTATCAAACCTGAGAAGGATCACCACTGTAAAAAATGAGGCACTTGAAGTGTGAAATAATTACGCACAAGGTCCATGTGTAGGGTGTATGAATAAAAGAGACATGAAACATTGTAACTCTAATAAATTTATAGGAAAAATGGGTCATAAAAGGAACAAGAAAAGCGTAGATTTAGGGAGGAAAACATTCATTCATGAATTAATCTCAAAAAAAGAGAGAGAACAGTCAAATTCAAAGAGGGATACAAGAAAAATAGGACCACAGAAAGTTGTTACCCCCATATTAATGTCAGAAGTATCTGGTTCCTCTGTCTTAGGAACTTATCACCCTCAAACTAGTATACATACTCCCAAAACTATAGATTCAATTCGAGAACAACAACGAGAAACTAGTGGTCAGGACTTTGGATTCGAAGGCCAAGGGGAAACTAGTGGGAAGAACCAAGAGCTAGAATTGGAATAATATTCTCCTACTTACCAATAATAGATTCAGGAAATGTAGTAAAACAGCCAGCCCCAGAGCAACTTGAACAATCATCACACTAATCTTCATCGACAGGACACCCACCTAAATAGTCTTTGGGAGGAGACTCATCAAAACAAGAATCAAGAGAATCTACAATGGGAGACAACAATAGTAATAAAAATAATAGGACAGATGCCACTGTTACCACCTTTTAATTTCCAATAAGTGATATAAGGGACAAAGCTCCCATGAAAACATTCCTTTATCAACCCTTCCATCTTTTCAAGGATTGATTGTAGAAGATCCTGATACTTTTTTGTTTGAATCTGATGTTCTGTTTAGGATATGATTATACTTTAGATTCTTAGAAGTTGAAATTGTTCCCAACTACTCTAAAGGGAGCATCATTAAGATGGTTCATGGGACTGGGCTCTATGACTCTTCAAACATGGGGAGACATGAAAACCACATTTATGTCAAAATATGAGGACTATCGTCAGACCAGGGACTTGAGGGAATAAATATTTAGGATGACATAGAAAGAAGAAGAAAGCTTGGAGGATGATGTGCAACGATTCCACTATATTATACAGATATCTAAACATAGCGATTTTGATCCTGAAATCTTGAAAACTATATTTATATGGGGAATGAGAGATGACTGCCTCGATACAATGAATCTACTGGGGAAGGGAGAAATATATCTGGAATCATTTGAAGAGATAATAAAACTTTTCTTAAGATGGTTGAGAGGATCATACGAGGAAGAAGTATGGTACAAGATGCCTCCATTAGAATACAAAAATATGCAAATGGAGGTGTGACCAGAGACGGGATCAGAAACTTGTTTGAAAATCTAAAGACTGATCTTCTAAGTAATTTGTCTACTCAGTTGATGACAACACAAATAAAGAAAGCACAGGATGAATCTAAAAAGGATCTGGCCATATTCTACCCAAAGTGTAAAGAAAAACACTCCTTGAAAGACTATATAGTCAGTAGAATTAGCTTGTGCAACATTTGTGACCTGGATCATTCTATGGGGCACCGCCCAAAGCTTCTAAGACTAAAAACATTACTCAAGGAATCAAGCAAGGAATTTTAGTGTTCTTACTTCATTGGATCAAGGAAGACTTGGCAACCAAGACCACTATGTATAACACTGAATATTTTCCATGCAAGTACCTTACTCCTCCTCCAGATCAGTTCCCCTCACCATGGAGCGAGTGGTCTCCTTCTCACTCCTTCTCATATCCTCCATTACAGGCATACCCTTGGCCCCAAAATTGGAGAGGAAATTCCTTAGGTCCAACCCCTCCTACATTACCAATGCAACAACAATTGCAACTGTCACCTCTCTTGACACCTGCTGCGACACCTTCCATATGACCACAATTACTTGTAAAACCTAACCCTAATCCAAATAATAAGGCATCCTAGGCTTTAGAAGCTCCCGCTTCCTTCCAAAGCTACTAAATTACTCACGTTGAATGTAATGAAATTCATCTAGAATTGGGAAAAGTAGTAAAAAACTCTCATGTTATTACTGAAGAAGAATGTGAATCTCCTAAGGATGGTCCTGTGGATTCTAATGGAACTACTACAATAGGTCAAGGTGATGTTGCTACACCTGTAAAAGATAACACAAATAATATTAGTACATCTCTATTAGCCAAACCAGCTATTATAGTAACTAAGGCCCCCCATATTTGCAAATATTATCATAAACTAGGATGATTTCACAACCTAAATCTTATTTTCTCAAAGAGTTGAAAAATATACACATAATGATTCCCCTGCTGCAAGCTATCAAGGATGTTTCCATCTATGTGAAAATAGTAAGGGACCTGTGTGTTAAAAAACCTGGAAGAAAGCCTATGGACCTCGTCACTATCCATGTGATGGGGAAATTATCAGAGTTAATGATTGGTCAATCTGTGTTGACTAAATATAATGATCCAAGGAATCCTATAGTTATTATTTATATTGATGAGATGCCCATCCCAAATACACTAATTGATTTAGGGGCAGAAATCAACGTAATGACTAAAGAAGTCTTTACCACCCTAGGATTGCACGAGTTGAGACAAACACCTACAGTACTAGAATTAACGGATAGGTACAGTGTTAAACCCAAAGGGGTGTTGGAAGACGTAGTTATTACGATGAATTCATGGAAGTATCTAGTAGAATTTCTTATTTTTCAAACCAAATCAAATTTAGGGGGCATCCCCTGATTCTGGGAAGGCCCTGCTCGGCCACTACAGATGCATTTATAGGTTCTAGGTCGGTCTTTGTGACAATTTCAGATGGTTAGGCTATGAAGAACCTTAGCCTCTATCACCCTACAAACTAGGTAAGGATTTGGGAAATCCCTTATGGGATGAATTGGAACTTGAATCAGATAACTCCCAGCCACTTCTTACCCTCGATAAAGCCCAGTACTTAAGGATGAGATAGAAGATGATATTATAAATGGTTTTATCAGTAATCCTCTTTATGTTACTTCTATTGAGGACTTGGGGGAGGGTGATGTTGTGGAAGACTTGAGCCTTGAACACATGAAGACCACTCCAAACATCAAGAGCAGCCTAGCTGAAATATAACTAGATAAAAATATGAATGTTAATCCGAACTTGACTTCTGAGAAAAATAAAATGTTGTTATAGCTGTTATAGAAGTATAAAAAGGCATTTGCGTGGGATTATAGAGACATGAAATGAATTCATCCTAGCATGTGAACTCACCATATATATTTAAAATAGGGTCACAATCTAGTTAGACGGCCACAGTGACATATGAACCCAACACTTAAGGAGGTAGTAAAAGAAGAATTGCAAAAACTCCTAAATTCCAACTTCATCCATCCCATTTTTTATAGTGATTGGGTATCCCCACCTTTCATCATTCCTAAAAAGAATGGCAAGTGGAGAGTCTATGTAGACTATAGATAACTTAACAAGGCCACCCAAAAGGACCATTTCCCTTTTCCATTCATAGATCATGTCCTTGATACCTTGTCTGGAAAGAAATTATTTTCATATCTAGATAGGTTTAGTGGTTACAATTAGATACAGATTTCCCTACAAAAGCAGGATAAAACCACCTTTACCTACCCTTGGGGAACATTTGCATACAAAGTTCTTATTTTTGGACTCTGTAATGTGCCAGAAAATTTCCAAAGGGCGATATTAGGGATATTTTGAGATCTGTTAAATGATTTTCTAGAAGTATTCATGGATGACTTTACACCTTATGGCGATGCATTTGAAGCAACGTTAGTTAATCTTGAAAAAGTACTAGAACTATGTGTACAAACTATTGTTGCTTTAAGTACCAAAAAATATCACATGATGATGAATGAAGGAATTGTGCTAGGACATTTTATCTTTGCTAATGGAATTAAAGTGGAAGCTGCTAAGATAGAGATAATTTTGAAAACTCCAGTTCCCAAAACACAAAAAGATGTATGTAGGTTTTTGGGACATGCAAGGTATTATAAAAGGTTTATATAAAAAAATTCAAGAATTACAACTCCTTATTTGCGAGGACCAAACTAGAGTCTACCATTTCATATAGCCACAGATGCATCTAATACTACTATGGGAGTTGTGTTGGGTCAGATAGAGGACAGAAAACCATATGCCATCTACTTCACAAGGAAGAATTTGACTCTAGCTAAATTGAAATACACAGTGACAGAAAAAGAATTTCTTGCAGTAGTACATTCCATCAACAAATTTTGAAACTACATTATGGGATATCGAGTGTTTGTGCACACTGGCCACTCTTCCATTCATTTTTTAATGAATAAACCAGTCACTAATGGTAGGGCTATGTGTTGGTTATTGTTGTTACAGGAATTTGCTATAACAATCCTATATAAACCCGGGAAAGATAATGTAGTGGCTGATTTTATTTCTAGGTTGACTATTGATAATGAATTCATGTTTGTCGAAGATTATTTTCCCAATGAATATCTCTTTCCTATTTCAACTCACTCACCATGGTATGCAAAGCTACTGCTGTAGGAATATTCCCATGCCACCTATCCTCAAAAGAAAAGAAAAGAATTTTTCATCAAAGTGAAAGATATTCTTGGATCGAAGGATATCTATAGCACGCTGGGCTGTATCATCAGATCAAGAATTGTGTGAGGGAGGAAGAAATATTTGATATCCTTAAATCTTGTCATGAAGAGCTCTATGGGGGTCACTTTGCAAGTAAAAGGACAAGGTATAAGGTGCCTACAATAGGGTGCTATTGGCCCACTGTGTTTTAGTATGCAAAGAAATTTGTGAAGGGATGTGGCAGTTGTTAGAGAATGGGTCAACCTCTCCAGTTGGATGAGATGCCATTACACCCTCAGATAATTTTAGAGCAATTTGAGAAGTGGGGCTTGGTATTTGTAGGGCCAATTAATCCTTCATCTCAACAAAATTCCTACATCCTGGTTTGCATAGATTATGTCACAAAGTGGGTTGAAGCAAAGGCACTAACCAGAGCCACAGAACAGGTTGTTTCAGACTTTTTGTTTGAAGACATTTTTATTTGCTTTGGGATAGCTCGGGAAATAGTGATAGACGAAGGACCACAGCTCACATCTCATTTGATCCAGAAGATAGTTGAGAAATAAAAAATATGTCATAGGATTACTTCACTTTATCATCCACAGGAAAATGGCCAAGTGGAAATCACCAATAAGGTCATCGAGGGAATTCTTACCAAGATTGTGGCTAGCCACCAGAGGAAATGGGATGATAAACTTCCGAAGGAACTATGGACGTACATGACTACATGGAGGAACACTATAGTATTCTCACCATATGAATTAGTTTATGGTAAAAACCCTTTATTTTCCATAGAGTTGGAAATAAATATACTCATAACAACACTACAAGTGAACTTAGATTTGGGTACAACACAGAAACAACAGTTAAATCAGCTAAATTAACTTGATGAGAAGAGGCTAGCTTCCATTCAGCAAACACATATCATCCAACAATAGAGGACTAAGTAGCATGAAAAATTCATCAAAAAGAAGGTGTTTCAAAAAGGAGATTGGGCTCTACTATACAATTCGTGATTCAATTATTTCAAAGGGAAGCTCTGCACCAAATGGCTAGGTTCTTATGAAGTTGATATAGTATTTGACAACGGGACTGTGAATTTAGTCACCATCGACAGTGCCACGACACCATTACTTGCTAATGGGAATCATCTTCTGTTATATCATAAACCATCTTCAAGTTATTCATTTGTCAACATTGTCTCAGAATCTGACCTTCAAATTACAAGGGCAGGGGAGATTTCTCCCATGCTACCAAATTTTTCATTTTCAATAAGCATAACAACTGAAAACCAACTTTTGTTGGTGGTTGATACACCAAAATATATATATATATATATATATATATATATATATATATATATATATATATATAATAGAAACAAAACAAAATATATATAAATAACAAAATATGCTTGTGAAAACCTCTTATGGGGGCGCAAGTAGATAATGGTAACAGTTGAAAACCATTATTATGGTGGCTATTACACATTTTTTTCCTTGTAACAACATAATTTATTTCATATATTTTATCCTATGTTATTACAAGCTTAATTTTTTTTTCCTTCTTTTTAAAAGTTTTTAAAGTAACCTTAAAAGTATTTTCAATAAGATTTATGCTATAAAGAGTAGTATTAGTGATTACATTTGTTGTTACACCTGTAACAGTTAACAATTTGCAGCAGAAAATTAGTAACAATTGTTTGATATCACCAATATGTTGCTGCCGGAATAAATGAGATAACCAATAAATTGTCATTGAATCAATCACATCACCAGTGCTTTTCCGCCACATCATCATCGGTAAGTCATTTAGAAGGTATATCTCCTTTTCGTTATTTAACGATTATGGAAATTAATATGATGTTCCATTTGATGGTCGAGGATGACTGTTGCATTAAAACTCAGGGGAGGGTGAATCATTTTGTGATCCATAATTTAACTAGACTTAAAGTGATAGACCTTGTAATCGTTAGCAAAATCTGCAATCATTATCATCTTTTTATGTCAATCATGCCATTGGTTTAAATTACATTTAAGGCATATTTCCATGACCTCGGATTAATAATGAGACGATAACACATATCGTATGACCCCCTGATCCGACATCTTTTTCTTTACTACCTCGATATCTCTCCCAAACGAAGCGATGCATCTTCATTTCACAGAATTCTCAGAGAGCAAGTAGATAGAGCCCAAAGGGTATTGTCTGAAGTAGAAATGGGGGGAGCAACGATAAGGAATGAGCCTAATTCACATAGGACTTGGAGAATTTCTTGGAGGCATGTGAGATTTTCAAAGAAGTGGGGTGGTTCAAATTTATCAAACGACTCAAAGGGTCAAAAGAAACTGTTGCCCTGGAGTTTGCTAAGAATTTGAGCAGGAATCAGATGGAGGTCAGAGGGTTGAAGTTAGAAGTCATCGAGGAAGTGTTGTGGCCACCAACAACCCCCCTCCTTCTTTAGTATTAGCATTAAAATAAAACAAGTGGGGACCCTTAGTAAAAAATTCAAAAACATTTTTGTATTATACTCGTTAAAAATATATCGCATCGCGAGAAGAGACTAGAACATTTCTTTATGAGCACAATAAAAAACTGCAAAAAAGCGACGCGAAATTCATCGCATCGCATACATTAAGAAATGCCCATAAATGAAGATCTTAAGAAATCTCCGATGGCCGATATGCGATATTGCATGTCACAACATCGCATAAACAACACACAATGATTTAACACGATCTGCGATAAGATGCTACAATCTGTGATCTGCGACATCACAACCCTGACAAAATGCGATAACGCGATGACGTAATGAAAGTTGCAGAAATTGCCCATCACAAATTTTCCTCGGCTCAGCATTCAAAAAGAAAGTTGTCCGTAAACCAAAAAATTGGATGCGCACCTTAAAGAAAATTAATGATTGTACGCCAAAGTGTTAATGAAGGACAATTTTATGTTTACCAAGAGAGTCAGTTCACAATGGGTAACATTATTTTATACATTCATAGAGCTTAGAGCTTTCGCATCAATATTTATTGTCATTACTCTTTTCCTTCGCGTGAACTGCAGGAATGAAAAACAGGAAAAATCTAAGGAAAAAGGGAAAGCGCCAACGCTCGGAGAGAGAGAAGAGATGCCCTCATAAATGGATACCGCATGCAACGGAACCGTAGATTCCAGAGTATTTCTAAATAGACATTGACATCCGTAGCCGAGTCAACACTTAGGGTCAAAAGCTCACAAAAGAAGCATGTTTACAAAAAATCCTAAAGCTTATACCCAGTAAAGGAAAAAGGCGCTAAAGGCGAAAAACGCACTAGAAAGGCCCGGATCATAAAACGGAGGCAGTTTTCGATGCTCGATTAGCGCTTAGCGCTAATCGCGCATCGCTAAGAAAATTGTTCAGAAAGCAAGGTTCCTAACTTGCTTAGTCATTCGCAAGTCCGGAAATCAAGATAGCAAAAGCAGAAGGAAACCAGCCAACTCTTCCCAGGCCAATGTTGAATGCTTGCAACATTAAGGAGCAAAAGCAGAAATAGTTAGGAATTAGATTCGATTTTTTAGAAATAAGTTTGCTTAGAAAAAGGGTGGTCATTTAAAACATATCCTAAATTTATGTAATTAAGTTATTTTAGTTAGCAGTATTTAAACCCTTCTCATGCATTTAGAGAAGGGTCCAAGAATTTGTCAAAAACTTATCCTCAGAACATGCACTTCTGCACCTCAGAGGAGGTTTTGATGAATGAAAGGATCAAGATTTATTGATGTTTGCATTTGATATCTGCTACTGATGTTGCACTTCTGTACTCTTAGTAGATATTAGAACAAGGAGAAATAAATCATTGTTGCTTGAAGCTTATGAGTAGGACCAGTCATAAATGGTACTTTTATCTCTTGACCATTTCTGCTTATATTCTTAAAGAAATATACAGTTTTTAGTTGCTTATATATTATTACATGCATGTTTGTGTTACCATTTGGCACTTTTTTACGGTGGAGCTATTTATTTATGTTTAATATGTGAATAACTTATTATGTGATATGCTGTTCACAACTGTTTTGCCTAACTTTTTATGCAAAGTGGTTCATCTTGATTGATTTCCATTCTTATAATCGCTGAATGATATTTATTACCAGTTATTATTTGAAATCTATTTAAATCGCATAATAGAGGAATTACAACCTGGATTAGCATAGATTAGATGTGCTATTTTTCATTAGATTACAATAGCATAGAGTTAGATTAAAGTAGTTTAGATAGGAACTTTTAGATCTGCAACATCCGATCCTGCACACACACACACACACCCTTAGATTGGGAAACTAGTCGCATTATCCCCAGTTCGACCCGCTATACCAAACGGATAAGGAGCTGTCAACCAAGGTCCGGACCGGGTGGTTATCCCCCTTGTTGTCGACCCGATTTTCGGGGCTTCAACATATTTGGCGCTAGAAGGAGGGCATGAACTATGAATGGAACCTAAATCAAAATCTAAATACCATTCTGAGAGTAAATCGCCCTCATCATCTCCCCCGACTTCCCAAGTACGTCTGAATCCAGAGTCAGAAGTCGCTCGAGTATCGACCACTGCTACACACCCTAATATTTCAGACCAATCTACCATTGAACCTCCTAAAGTTGAATCTCTAATTCACAAACTCCAGGGATTTTTCTCTTCTCCTCAGAGGTCTGATAAATCTCAAAGCAGTGTGACTTCGCAATACAATCCTGCTCAACCCCTAACCAGGTTAAAGAGTGAAAAATTTGGCATTCAGCCAATTGAGTTGCCTCTTCCCACCAAGAAAAGAGCGAGGAAATTACTGCAAGAGTCTGACAGTGAGACTCTTTGGTCTACATCATCCATTTCAACTACTCCACCGCGAAGTCAACCACCCACACCTCCATTCGAAACCATCATCCATCCATCTACCAGAACTCCCACAACCCCTCTTCAATCATCTACGATCATAGTAGCCTTATCTTCCCAGCCACAGGGATCATCTTCTGCACTTTCCTTTATTAGCAGCTCAACGATGGCCCAGTCTCCATGGACAACCCTGGAGCAGTTTTAATGCCTGCCCCCTTGAGTCCAATACTGGCACATCCTGAGAAATGGCTGCCCAAATTCAATCCAAAAGCAGGCATGCTAGCAGAAGAACACATAAACAATTTCATGCTTTCTATCAATCTCAACGGAGTTACTAATGAAGACGTTGTTGTTCGGCTTTTTCCCTATACACTGCAAGGGACAACCGGGTCATGGTACTTTTCACTACCCTCCGAGTCTATCACAAGTTGGGATATCTTCCAGAATCAATTCCTTACCAAGTTTGGTGATGACAGATCAACGACAACGTTAATCAATGACCTATCCAATCTTAAAGCCGAAGCTAAAAAGCCCATCAAAGATTTCAATTTACAGTTCAATAAAATTCTCAACAAAATTCCCACTGCTTCCCAACCCAGTGAAGAAGTACGATGTGAATGGTATATTACTGCTTTACCATCAAACACAACAATCTTCGTGGATAGAGAAAATAAAACAACCTTAGTTGAAAACATGACAGAGGCGATAACAGAGAGAAAACGCGTAATAGCCCGGAAAAGAGAATCGCGATAGAGAACGCAAAATCTAAAAAAGTTCACTTCAAAGAAGAATCAAAAAGAAACAAGCAAAGACCCTTTTGATTTGGAAGGATTGGGTAAGAAAGTTTTGACAGACCATGTCTAATGAGATGGTTGACATAAAAAAACAAGTAGCAGAAGCTTACCTTCAAAAAATCCCTACAGGAGCTTTTAAAAAGAGGTCCTTCCCGACGGATGCAAACCACCCAAAGCTGCCATTTCAAATGCTGAATCCGAGGAAGAGGAAGAAGAAGAAAGTGCCACTGAAGGGCAGACTGATGACGAAGAAGTTGTGGAATTACAAGGAATGTGGGATTTCATCCTCCCACAAGAAGAAGATCAATAAGTATTCCCAGTTAGAACACGAAGCAAAAATCAATTCGATCCTCCCCAAACTACCTCTAAGCAGAAGAACGCAAGCCCTGCAACAAAAGATAAAGTCGCAACAAAGAAAACGACCACTAAAGCGACCCAATCTAGCCCAGTCCAAGCAGATCAAACAACTCCATCAAAAACACTGATAGTGTCAGATGAAATGGAATACAATATCATTGATGACATGAAAAAGACTAGGGCTAATATTACCCTTTACGAATTGAGCAAATTGAAACATCAACAGAAGATAATGATGAAAGAAATACATGTCGTGCCTATTTCATCTTTTCCTATCTCTGTACTCTCTCAAGCTTCCAACAACATGGGAGGACCTCCAACTAGTGCGATCAATAAGATTGATCCAAACGACATCGCCTTAATTGGAGGAAGATACAGATCTCATACTCCCCCGTTTCTTCTCACTTATGAAATTTTCAATAAAAATGTGCACAATTGTTTGGTAGATTCTGGTGCTTCATCGAATATCTTACCTAGATCAGTATGTGCCAAGTTAAATTTTCAACCACAAAAATCCGCAATGCGCATAGTTCAACTTGATCGATCTCAAGTCGAAGTGATTGGTGAACTTAATCAAGTAACCATAAGATTGTCATCCAACCCGAAGATATGTCAGGTTATTGATATTCTATTGGCTGATATCCCAGAATTCTATGGCCTAATTCTTAGCAGAGATTGGTCCGAAAAGCTCCATGGATACTTCACAACCGAATGGTCGCACATGTGGTTATCCTACAACGGTAAACCAAATCAAATAAAGGTTGAACGAGAGTTACACCAGAAGTACATAGTAACGGAATTAGAGGGAGAAAATGAAACAGTAGCGTATAACAGCAATATCATAGGCAATTACTCGGTAGATTATTTTCTTGGCAATTTCAATGCTCACACATCACCCTACTTGAAAAATTCAGTTTTGTCCCAAGTCGAAAATATTTCCCAAACTGATAGTTCAAAATGCGTTAATTTTTTAGATAAACCTGTAAATACATCTTTGTTTTGGAAATTATATTTTTATGGCTCTAAATCTAAGCAAGGAGCAGGAGCAGGATGTGTTCTGATTAGTCCAGAAGAAAATAAGACCATGCTTACGTGCAGACTCAAATTCGATTGCACAAACAATGCAGCAGAATACAAGGCCTTGGTGCAAGGCCTGTACAAAGCAATCGGGTTGAACGTCAAGTATCTTCAAGTCTTCAGAGACTCTGAGATTGTCGTCAAACAGGTACGTAACACTATACAT